>JAXCGZ010020818.1:92500-107500 GCA_037179515.1 Halocaridina rubra | reverse complement strand
TACTTTTTCAGTGTAAGAGTAGTTGATAATTGGAATTCGCTAAGCGAGGAGGTAGTTAATGCTATCTCAATCCATAGTTTTAAGGACAGGTACGATAAGTATCACTAAGTCTAAAATGGAACCGATCAGGAGACGGGAAGATACGAGCTTTGGGCTCTTTCCCGTAAACACAATTAGGTAATCACAATTAGGTAATCACACACACACACACGAAACTGCTCCTCTTAAATTACTACTTGTGTTTTGAGTGACTAAGTGCTTAGTGGAAAACTTTACCATAATTTCCATAAATCTGAAATCCTGCAGAGTATTGTGAGTACAAATCTTATATTTGTTGTATGACGAGACTGTTCATATTAAGGAAAGAAAAATTGAGAACATTTTCGTGAGGAGAGAGAGAAGCTGCCGTCCAGTTCTGCCTTGAAGGAAATCTAGAAGAGTTGCCAGAGGTGGAGCCATCACATCACATTACCTAATTTTTTGTGTAAACTGGGGAAAGCTCTAAAGCCGTTTACCTGATCCTGTGGTTCTATATATTGTTAAAATCAGTATCCTTCCCATTTATATTAACTAGTTAGTTAGTTTGATACACGAAATAAATTGAATAATTAAAAAAAAAAAAAAATATCCACCTGTCAACAGTACTAAGTTAAGTTGCCAAGTAGTACAGCTGTCTTATTTTCGTCAGTTTTTTGCTTTTCTTTTAGCTTTCTCTTTTACTATTTTTTTTTTTATTTTGTATATATATTGAGTTAAATGTAAAGTCTAATCCTGTGATAACATATCTTGGTTAGCAAGCGAGTTTATCAGTTAGGAAAAATATATAGCAGAAACAGGTGGGTGCCACCTCAAACACAAATTCGAATTTTCCTTCAGGTTTGACTTTTGTTTTTCTTTTTCTTTTTATACTTAAAATACCATGGTCAAGTTTTTAAGTTAAGATGTGTGTTACCAGAAAAGAGATAAACTGAGTCACTAAATAGCACTTATATGGAGATATAAAAATTCTGTGTGAAGCTCAATTAAAAGTTTTTCTCTTATTTTTTTTTTCCTCTTTCTCGTCTTCTTTCTATATTCTGTGAGAGGGAGAACATAAAAATGAGGCCATCTCTGTCGCAAACCTCTCCCACCCATGGGTCGGGAGAAGGGGTAGCCATCAGGGGACTTAAACAGAGAATCAAGAAGTTAGAGGCAATGGTTACAAGCCTTGATGATAAAATTCGGAATATGGATGGAGAAATGAAAGAGAATGAAACACTCAGAGAACAATTAAGATCTTTGGAGGAAGCAAATAAAGCACAAGGGCAGGAGAGAAAGGAACTAGACAAAAGAATAAAGAAGCTGGAAGGGGAAAAGAGTCAACTAGAATCTAGAATTTCTAAACAAGAAGATAAAAACAAACAGCTGAATGACAACCTAAAGGAATTAGATGCTAGTTCACTGCTCTCTTCTGAGAGAGACGAGATTGCTGCTTGGAATGTCCAGATTAAGGAAAACATTGAACAGTTCAGAAAAGAGTTCCAGGAGCTGAATATGGAAAATGATGCCATGAAAACTTCCTTTGCTGATGCACTAAAGGGGAATGTGGCAGTAAAAGAGGCTGTAATGGTGGTGGCACTGGAAAACATACAAACAGTTGACTATAAAGAGACAGTAATCGAAAAAATGAAAGACGTTGTGATGGAAAGGGCAAACCCACTCATCAGACAGGCACTTGATAAGGAGAAGACAGTGGTAATCTCAGGCATAAGTGAATCCCAGGAGCCAACATGGCAGGGGAGACTTGAAGAAAATAAAGCTAGGGTTGTAGACCTGATAAGAAAGCTTGGAGTAGTATGTGGTCCTGAGGATATTGTAAACATACACCAACTAGGTAAATATTCGAGGGAAGGAAAGACGAGACCAACAAAAGTAACCTTTGAGAGAGGGGAAACATGTAGGGAAATATTGTTGAGAAAAAAAAGTCTTAAAGACCTTCAAGAATGCAAAGAAGTGTTCATTAGACGATACAGAACACAGGAAGAGATGGGAAAGATCAAAAACTTGTTGCAAGAGGCAAGAAGGTTAAATGATGAAAGAAATGAAGAAGAGAAGAAAATTTTTTGTTACAGAGTACTTCCAGACAAAGGGGAGATAAAGAAGATAATGACAGAAGATCAGGGGATGGGGCCTCATTAAGATTGTTATACACAAATGCTGATGGATTAGCTGGTAAGGCAGTAGAATTAAAAGATAGGATTCACAACAGTAAGGCAGATATAGTAGCAATTACAGAGACTAAGTTGAATGAGGACATAAACAGTGTCACAGTTTTTCCTAAGGGCTTCAGAATACTAAGGGTTGAAAGATCTGAGAGGACTGGTGGAGGGATAGCACTGCTCATAAGTGAGAGGATTCAAGTTGAAGAAATAAACTTGGCTATAGAAAGTGAGTTCAAGGAATTTCTTGTTGCTCGCATAAATACTGGGTCAGAGAGCATTATAATAACTGTTGTATACAACCCACCAAGGAACCAAAATAGGCTTGAAGTTTATGAGGAAAGTCATATAGGTACTATTGAAGTCATAAACTCAGTTGTTAACATGGCACGGGAAAAAAAGTGTAGGATTCTGATTATGGGAGACTTTAATCATAAAGAGATAGATTGGATAAATCTTGACCCACACAGTGGTGAGGACTCATTCGGGGCAAGATTCCTAGACTGCGTACAAGGGAATTTCCTACACCAACATGTAATGGAACCAACAAGGGCTAGGGGTGGGGATGAGCCATCACTACTTGATCTAGTGTTCACAGATAATGTGTTGGATATTGAAAATATTGAGTATGAACCACCAATTGGAAAGAGTGACCACTGTGTGTTGTTGATGGAGTATATCATTGAAGATATTCTTCCTGAGAGTAGAGGCAATGAGGACATGAGGAGGAACTATCCGAAAGGAGATTACATCCAAATGAATGAGCTTTTTGCAGTTATTGACTGGAGAACCTTATTTTACAACAAATCTGTACAAGAAATGTATGACATCTTTTGTGAGAAATATGGGAAGATAGTAGATTGCTGCATACCTGTCACCAAAGTAGGTGTAATTCATGCCAGAGAGAAATGGTTCGATAATGGGTGTAAAAGAGCTAAGGAGTGGAGAGACAAATGCTGGAAAAGGTATAGGAGGAGAAAAAACATAAATGCCTGGCAAACCTACAAAAGAGCAAGAAATGACTACCTAAGTAAAAGGAGAGAGGCAGAGAGAGATTATGAGAGGGACATCACCAGGAAGGCTAAAGAAAATCCCAAGCTTTTCCACAGCTTTATCAGAGGAAAACCAAAGGTAAAAGAACAGGTTTTAAGGCTAAAGAGAGCGGATGGAAGCATCACTGAGACGGATGAAGAGATCTGCAAAGAATTGAACAAGGAGTTTCAGTCAGTATTTACAGTAGAAAATACCCCACCCCCTCAGATTGCAGTGATAGAAGCTCAAGGGCCGGTATTAGAGAACATCAACCTTACAGCCACAGAGGTATGCAAAGCGCTGATGGATTTAGATGTTCATAAAGCTACAGGTCCTGATGACATATCCCCTCATGTGCTTAAAAAATGCGCAAACACAATATCAGTGGCACTAAGTATCATATTTCAGGAGTCACTGGAGTCGGGGGAGATTCCAAGATGCTGGAAACAAGCAAATGTGATACCTATCTTCAAAAAGGGAAGGAGGGATACGGCTCTGAACTATAGACCAGTTTCCTTGACCAGCATAGTTTGCAAAGTTATGGAGAAACTACTAAGGAAACATATCTCTCTTCACTTGGAATCCTTCAACTTTTTGTCAGTGAGGCAACATGGCTTCAGATAAGGTAGATCAACAGTAACAAACTTATTAGAATTTTATGATGAGGTAAGCCAAATCTTACAGGAAAGAGAGGGCTGGGCAGATTGCATATTCCTAGACTTCCAGAAAGCGTTTGACACTGTTCCACATGGGAGACTTATTAGGAAGCTGCACTCAATGGCTAGAATAGGTGGAAATGTTTTGGAATGGATAAAAACTTACTTAGAAGGAAGGGAACAGAGGGTTAGAGTAAGACACTCAGTGTCTGAATGGAGAAGAGTTAGTAGTGGAGTTCCACAGGGTTCAGTTTTAGGGCCACTTTTGTTCCTTGTATATGTAAATGACCTACCAGAGTCTGTAAATTCATTCATGAATATGTTTGCAGATGATGCAAAGATTGTGAAGAAAGTAAAAAACGAGAACAATGGTAGAGAACTTCAGGAGGATCTAAATAATCTGCATGAGTGGTCAGAAAAGTGGCTAATGAAATTCAATACTTCAAAATGTAAGGTAATGAGAATGGTTACAAATGCAAGAAGGCCCAAGCTTTACTACTCGGTGGCTGGAGTACAACTTCAAGAGACAGAAAATGAGAGAGACCTAGGAGTAAACATACTGGCAGATTTGTCTCCAGAAATACATATAAATGGCATAGTAAGGGCAGCATATGCATTCTTATCAAATGTAAGGGTAGCCTTCAGGCACATGGACAAGGAAATGTTCAGAAATATTTATGTAACCTATGTGAGGCCAAAACTCGAATATGCAGCCCCCTTTTGGAATCCGCACTTGAAAAAGCACATAGCTAAGCTTGAAAAAGTTCAAAGACATGCCACGAAACTGGTGCCAGAAATACGCAATCTCAGTTATGATGAGAGGCTGAGGGAATTAGACTTACCATCACTCGAAGCTAGAAGAGTAAGGGGGGATATGGTGACAGTCTTTAAATTCCTTCATGGTTATGATAGAGTGGATAGGGATCGATATTTCGATATGGCTGGCTCTAGAACTAGAGGTCATAGTTTGAAGCTTGGTAAGAAAACTTCTTTGCAGGATGTAAGGAAATACTTTTTCAGTGTAAGAGTAGTTGATAATTGGGATTGGCTAAGCGAGGAGGTAGTTAATGCTATCTCAATCCATAGTTTTAAGGACAGGTATGATAAGTATCACTAAGTATAAAATGGAACCGATCAGGAGACGGGAAGAACAAACTTTATTTCCATTTTCAATACAATGGGTATTCGTCAGCCAGGGCAAGCCCCAACCCCCCACTGTGGTGTCCAACCACAGCAGTTCCTGCCAGTAAACAGCTTAAACTCTCGGTCTTGGACGGCAACCGATCTTTCGACCTCGTGAATGCGAAGCCAGCGCGTTACCACTATACTAGCTTTGGGCTCTTTCCCGTAAACACAATTAGGTAATCACAATTAGGTAATCACACACTATATATATATATATATATATATATATATATATATATATATATATATATATATATATATATATATATATATATATATATATATATATATATATATATATATATATATATATATATATATATATATATATATATATATATATATATATATATATATATATATATATATATATATATATATATATATATATATATATATATATATATATATATATATATATATACATATATATATATATATATATATATATATATATATATATATATATATATATACATACATACATACATATATATATATATATATATATATATATATATATATATATATATATATATATATATATATATATATATATATACATATATAAACTCATTTACAAGCTACAACTAATTAGATCCTAAATATAAAGAAATAGAATTTGCAAGTAGACATTTCAGAATTAAGTCTTTCTACTGCCAACATTAATAGCGAATATTAACTAACAGGACATTCAGATTAGCGCAACTCGTAGTAAAGTTATTCTGTCCACAATTATTATTTACTGACTCAGGGCTTCTCTTATGTAGAAAGTAGTGTGAACTTAATGAGTAGTATTCATAGAGCCTATATTTGATATTTACCTAATGCAAAGAGACAGAACACGCCATAGAAATCTTGTAGCTGAAGGGATCGTTCCTCTGGGGTTTCCGAACCAGGAGGCACCAAACATGAGGTTGAGTTTCTTATTTCTTGATGTAACCAGTAATCAAGGATCCCTCCCTCGCGGAGTCGAGATATACTAGAGAAAGATAAGTACAGAGTATGTGTATCTCATCAGAGTTAAAAGACTTAAGACTCTGAGTTCGGTATACAGATATGTATGGCTAATTCTATCCTATAACAACAAAAATGAAGCAATGGTGTTGACTTCCTTTTATTGTGCTGGGCATAGCGAAGCTTTGAAAATATCTAATAATAAAAAACAATGATCAAAATAAATTAAAGCTCTTTTCGCTATCATTACTTTTAACTTTACCACATTTAATGAAGTATGCAATTTTAACATGAATATAGGAACTAAGAAAAACAAGATCTTACACTTGATCGAAGTCTTTCTTCAATGGTGAAGATTTTGGGAAACCGATGCTAAGCATATAACTCATGATGGCATCTCGTGTTAGCCAGAGTGGACATGTTGTGGACTATAGAAGAAATAAAAATGTAGAAAATGTCAGTTAACTGGGCATATTTCATATAGTACAAACTTGATGCCATTATTTATCTGAAGCTAGCAAGTGGCCTATTGTAACAAAAATACCAAGTTCGAGGGGAATAAATCTAACCTGTTCCCATCCATCCCCTCTTTTAGTAATGAATTTTACTTTCAGTAAGAAAAAATCAAAAGAGAAGAGACAGCTAACCTCACCTCTCATATATCACTTACATATACCTTTTTGACATGAAGAACATATTTTTTTTTATCTTTCTGGGTCCAATTACAAACACACGCACACACACACACACACATTTATATATGGAGATGATGCAAAGACTGTAAAGAGTATTAAAGTCGAAAATAGTGGTAGAAAACTTCAGAAAAACCTGACTGGTCAGGCAGGTGACTAGTAGGATTTAATACTTCAAAACGTAGTGCAATGGGAATGGATAAGAGTGCAAGAGGGCCCATGCTTGGTTATTTAATAGCAGGAAAGGAACTTCTAGAATTTTTAAATGAGAAAGATTTAGGAGTGAATGTATAGGGAGATTTATCTCGGGATATGTATATAACTGGTATAGTAAAGGAGAAAATGCTTTCTTATCAGGCATAAGAGTGGTTCTGAGGCATATGTACAAAGAAATTTATGTTTATAAATATTTAACTGGCTAATGTGAGGTCTAAGTTGGAATATGCAGCACCCATCTGGAATCTGCACTTAAAAAAGCATATAAATTAATTGGGAAAATTTAGACCTGCTACAAAGCGGGTGACAGAGATTCGTAATCTCAGTTATGAGGTTAGTGTGTAGAAAACATGAAAGTGGCCAGGCCTGAGACGGGGAAATATGAAGTCCGTTAGCACAATTAGGTCGGTATAATTAGGTAAATACGCAGAAGATTCATTCCGTGTTTAAAGTGGGATATGCTCACCTCACATATTGCAAATATGAGAATACAAGGGACAGTTTTAGAGAATATCATTGTTTCAATTGAAGATGTATACAAAGCATTGATGGAATGATGCTCATAAAGCCGTGGACTTAATGATAAATGGGCTGCATATAGTAGCAATTTGCATCATCTAAATAATTGCTGGAAGCTAGGGAGATTCCAATATGTTGGAAAGTAGTGAACCTGATACCTCTCTTCCAAAAGTGAAGGAGAGACAGCTCAGAACTATAGGTCTGTTATTGTGACTTGTATAGTAAGCAGAGTTATGCAAAAAACTAACAAGAAAATACATTCTCTTCACTTGGAGTCAATTAGCTTTTTATTGATGAGACAATATGTTAAAGAATTCAGGTCTACACTAAAAAACTTTCTGAAATTTTTTTTTGGGAAGTAAGCCTCATCTTACAAGAAGGAGAGGGCTTAGCAGATTGTATATTCTTATATTTTCCGAAGGCTTTTGTTACAGTCCCACATGGGAGACTCCTAAAGAAGGTGCAAGTAATGACATGAATGTGTGGAAATGTCTTGAAGTGGATCAAAATTTATTCAGAACGTTATGACAAGAGAGTCAAAGCAAGATATACAGTGTATGAATGGATTAAGATTAACAATGGGGATCTACAATCAGCAGTTTTAAGGCAAAGTTTGTTCAGTATATGTGTAAATAAATTGCTAGAATCTGGAATTGTATTTTTTCTACTGTAAATGCAGGTGACATTTAGACTGTAAAGAGAGGAAACATGAAAATAAAGTAGAGAGGCCCAGAAAGACCTTACCGGTTTGCAATTGTCCAAGGTAAGATGATAATGAAAAACAATTCAACATGTAAAGAAATAAGAATTGGCAAAAAAAAGCAAAAGATGCATATTTAGGTACTTAATTAGCATGTAAAGAAATAAGAATGGCAAGAATCCAAAAGATGCATATTTAGGTACTTAATTAGCAGGATGGAAATATCAAGAATCTGAGAAATGAGATAGATTTATGGTCCAATCAGTGTCTTGGCAAAACAATCACTGAAATTGCATATACTGTAGTAAAAACTGTGCAGGCTTCCTTATCAAACATAAGGGTGGCCTTGAGGCATATATTATGAAACAGATATAAACAAGCTATGTGAGCCATAAGCATGAATAGACTTACCAAAACTTTTAGTAGAAGAAAGAGGAAAGACATGATAAAGGTTTTAATTATTATTTCTTTTTTCAGTTTTGACAGAGTTGGTAAGGAGCTATAATTTAATATGGGTGACTCTACAATGAAAAATCATACTTTGAAGCTTTGTAAGAAAACTTCTTTGCACTTTTTTAATGTAAGAATGCTTTTCAAATGGAATTCACTAAGTAAAAAAATTGTATGCACTAAATATACCCTGAATTTTAAGGAACGATATACTAAATGTTAGTGGATTAAAAAAGAAACACCGACCAGGAGATGGGGACATAAGAGAATGGGGCTCTTATGCCCGAGCACAATCAAATAAATAAACAAATACGAAAAGACATACACATAGACGCTTATATATATATATATATATATATATATATATATATATATATATATATATATATATATATATATATATATATATATATATATATTATATATTTATATATATATATATATATATATATATATATATATATATATATATATATATATATATATATATATATATATATATATATATATTTATTTATTTATATATACTATATATATATATATATATATATATATATATATATATATATATATATATATATATATATATATATATATATATATATATATATATATATATATATATATATATATATATATATATATATATATATATATATATATATATATATATATATATATATATATATATATATATATATATATATATATATATGAGCCATTTTTCCCTTTATAAGGGAAATGGCAGAGTCAAGGTAAATTTCTCTGACTCATTGGGAAAAGAAAATTCAGAGGAGTAATTTTAGAAATAACATGATATTCTTTTCATCGACAATTGATTTATATTTCATTCTGTTTTTTTATAATTATTATTTCTTTTCTTTCATTATTGCTATTTTTCTCTTTTTTTCCTCATATTTGTTATTATTTATGGAAGGTCCACAGCTAATGGCCCCTAGTACCCAGCATAGAGGATAGTAATGGTTCTGCCCTTAACCTTGCACCTCCCAATAGATCTGCTTCTTTCACTCTTCACTATTCTAATATTCGTGGGTTGAACTCTAATCTTTCGTCTTTGGAACAGCACTTGGGTAATTTCCTCCCTAACCTCCTGCTCCTATATAAAACCCAGCTGTCTGTACATGCTTCCACTGACCCATTTCAAATCTCTCACTATAATCTGTATACTCGTTTTCGTTCCAAAGGTGGGGTCTGTGCCTACTGCAGCACTAACACTCATACTGCGAGGCTCATGGACCTTGAATGTCCTGACTTTGATGTTCTCTGGCTAAAAGACTGTCTCTCCACTACAACTATCTTTCTTTGCTAATGCTACTCATCTCCAAACTCCACCGACTTTGTGTCTTTCTTTAAATATGTCCTCGTGCCATGAGTCCTTGCTATCTCTTCACCCACATGCCGAAGTTCTTTACATTGGAGACTTCAATGTACACTGCAGTGAGTGGCTTCATTCTTCTAACACTGATGTGGGAGGAAGTGAAGCCCTTGCTTTTTCTATTTCTCACGAACTGGAACAAATTATCAAACAACCTATTCGCGTTCCTGATCGTCACGAACATGCTGCAAAGATTCTTGACCTATTTTTTACTTCTAACCCCTTAAACTACTCTTATTCTGTGTTTTTCCCTCTTGGTAAATCTGACCACTCTATGATCTCAATCTCTTCCATTTTTGCTCCCCCTCCACCAATCCCTCCTATTCAGTGCCACCTTTGGCACTTTGAGCGTACCCAACATGAAAATTTGCGTAACTTCCTCTTTGACTTCCCATGGGATGACTACTGCTTTCGGTCCCCCAACCCTGATCTGGTAACTCTAAAAGTTGCAGAGATCATTTATGCGGGAATGGAGGCATACATCCCCTCTTCTACAAAAACTTTCTCTCCCCCTAAACCTTGGTTTGAAAGTGCCTGCTCCATGGCTATCCAGGCTAGGACTCGGCACACCGATCTTACCAAGCCTCTCCTTCCTATTTAACTTGTTCTGCTTTTATTGTAGCTAGAAATTGCGGTACTGCTCAGATTCGAAGATCTTAGGCTTCCTTTATAAGAAGGAAAGTTGATGACCTTAACTCCTCTCCTATTGACAAATGCTTCTGGTCCTTAGCCAAAACCTCTCCAAAAACTTCTGTATCTCAAGTTTTACCCCTCTCATTCATTCTGATGATTCTATAGCTTGCTCCCCCACCGAAGAGGCCACTATCTTTGGCTCTGGCAACTCTTCTATAAATGATTCCAGCACACCCGTTCTCAATCTTTACCCCTCTCTAACCCTATGCCCTCCCTTATCCTTTCTTCACGCAAAGTTCATAAGGTTCTTCGCTCGCTAAAGACGAACAAGGTATCTGGTCCCAATGGTATCCCTGCAAGGTTCCTGAAGAAGTATGCAGATGAACTGGCTCCCGTGCTTTGCCGTCATTTTTCCCTCATTCTTTCAACCAATATCTATCCTTCATCTTGGAAGCATGCTCTAGTTCAACCTGTTCCTAAGATGGGTGACCGCTCTGTTCCTTCAAACTACCGACTTATTGTCCAAACCTCCTCTATTGCTAAAGTTTTCGAAACTTTGCTCAATTCTCACTTCTTGAAACGCCTTGAATATAACTCACTTATCTCCAATCACCAGTATGGCTTCCGCAAGGCAAGATCCACTGGTGATCTCCTATCCTATCTTACTCATGTATGGTCATCTTCTCTGAGGAACTATGGGGAATCCTTTGTCGTCGCCCTTGATATCTCTAAGGCTTTTGAAAGAGTCTGGCACAGGGCTATGTTGGCCAAACTCCCTGCCTATGGCTTTATCCCTTCTTTCTGTTTTCTGATTTCCAGTTTTCTTATTGACCGTTTTATATCTGTAGTTGTTGATGGCAGAAAATCTAGCCCTTTCTCTATTACCAGTGGTGTTCCACAGGGCTCTGTTCTTTCACCTACTCTCTTCCTTCTCTTCATCAATGATCTTCTGCAATCCCCATCTTCCTCTTTTCTTCATGCCTTTGCTGATGATTTATCCTTCACTGTTCCTCTGCCTTTTCTTCACAACCTTCATCTGTTATTCGTAATCAGTCTCGTATCACATTTTCTTCTATTCTAAGCTCCGATTTGCAGAAAGTATATGATTGGGGCACTCAAAATTTAGTTAAATTCAATGCCTCCAAGGCACAGTTTCTGGCTATCTCTTTATCTTCTTTTCCTCCTGATAACCCTATTGTATTCAAAAATAACGAAATTTACCCTCTTAACTCTATCAACACATTAGGAATCCATTGAGCCTCTAACTTGTCTTGGAGGAATCACATAATCCAAATTTCTAAATCTTCATCCAATAAATTGGGGGTTTTGTTTCGTTTTCGTCATTACTTTTCCTCTTTGCAGTTACTTAAGATTTATAAAGGTCTTATCCGTTCCTGCCTAGAATACTGCTCACACATCTGGGGTGCTTCTTCTTATACTTATCTTCTTGACAGACTTGAATCTAAGGCAGTCAGACTCATTAATAATCCTTCTCTTACATCTAATCTGGATTCTCTCTCTCTCTTCGCCGTAAGGTATCTTCCCTTTCTCTTTTCTATCGCTACTACTTCCATCGCTGCTCTGATGAGTTGGCGAATTGCATCCCTCCCTCACTGCCGAGGCCGCGTAACACTCGCCAAGCGGCCTCATCTCACAGGTACTGCGGATTGATTGATGCAGCGACTCCTTCTTCCCACCTACATCCAGACTCTGAAACTCTCTTCCTCCTTCTGTCTTTCCTAACTCTTAGGACCTTTCATCCTTCAAAAAGTAGATCTATCGTCATCTCAGAGCCTAATCCTCCATATGTCTGGGTCCTCTGTACTTTGTCTGTTTTTTCTGTCTGCCGTTTTCCTTTGTGAGACATTACCTCATTTTTGCCTCGTCCTTAAACTTTTTCTTTTCCTTCGTCTAGGTATTTTCTCGTGCCTGGGCCTTTATTGATGAGGGCAGTTTCTGCCTGTCCCGGTGTCACACTCATAAAATTATTTTACCATTATTACTATTATAACTTCAAAATTACTATTATATTATTATTTTCATAATAATAATATTGTTAATATTTCTAATATTATCATTATTATTGTTATTGGCTTTTGTTTTTTCTTTATTATATAATTATTTTTGTTCTTATTATTTTACTGCAGTTATTGTTATTGCTGTTTGCATTATTTTTATTATAATTATTATTATTATAATTATTATTATTATTATTATTATTATTATTATTATTATTATTATTATCATTATTATTATTATTATTATTATTATTATTATTATTATTATTATTATTATTATAATAATAATAATAATTATTATTATTATTATTATTATTATTATTATTATTATTATTATTATTATTATCATTACTCTTATTATTATTATTATTATTATTATTATTATTGCTATTATTATTATTATTATTATTATTATTATTATTATTATTATTATTATTACTATTATTATTATCATTATTATTATTATTATTATTATTATTATTATTATTATTATTATTATTATTATTATTATTATTATTATTATTATTATTATTATTTTTATTAGTATTATTATTATTATTATTATCATTATTATTATTATTATTATTATTATTATTATTATTATTATTATTATTATTATTATTATTATTATTTTGATTATTATAATTATTATTGCTGTTTTTGTTGTTGCTGTTATTATTATTATTATTATTATTATTATTATTATTATTGACGTATGAGTATTGGACTTCCACTTGGACTCACACTTTGTAAGATGACTGGGTGATCTCACCGCTGGTCATCACTGACGTGGGGGTTATGGCTCTTCCACAGTATGCCGCCACTGACGTAGGGCTTTTATGATTATCCCCTTCTAATGACACCACTGCCGTAGGGCTTTTCCTCCTACGTAGATATGTTTATAATTATGGTAGCGTGGTTACAAGGCAATGAACATTTGTACCTGATGGGTACAAGGTAAGAATGGAC
This sequence comes from Halocaridina rubra, assembly GCA_037179515.1. Lineage (NCBI taxonomy): Eukaryota > Metazoa > Arthropoda > Malacostraca > Decapoda > Atyidae > Halocaridina > Halocaridina rubra. The sequence goes on along the minus strand of JAXCGZ010020818.1, from coordinate 93,879 downwards.
ACGCAGTGAATCCTTTACTTATATTTATTCTAGAGTACAACACATCCGACGCCTCAATGCCCCTGTGCCTCAAATGGCCCAATGGCCCCCACCCTATGACTATCACAGTCTATGATCTATTCGTGCCCCTGGCAAACTGCTAACTAAACGTCTCTGCCCTGGGTGGCTCTTTAAATACCCCCAGGGGCAGGGCGTGGCTTAACATCCAATTCTCCAATGAAATCAGTCAGATCTAGTCCAGCAAATCAGCGCCAGGTTCAAAGTGGAATCCCACCTACTTCCGGGGAGGAATTATTGGGCATTTCTCCTGGGCGTGTACCTGCGTACGAAACACAAGTTCATGTTTCGTGGGGTTTAGGAAAGGGTTAACTCTCGGCCTTTCCCACCCTCAGGTACTCCATGTCGGATGCCAAGCCTCAGGGGTCCGGTCACATATCTCCTTGACGCCCTCTACAAACGCCGGCCTCACCGCAGAAGACAAGTGGGGAGAGTATTCTATTTCACCCTAGCCTCACATGTTTCTCTTCACAACTTGTGGTGTTTTCGAGGACCGAGGGTCCCTTATCCTGTAGGCCTCTTGGGGGGGAGGGGGGTGCATGGCGCCTGCGGTTAGTTCCAGGTGCCTCGCCACAACTCTTGGTGGTCCCAAGGGAACACATAGGCGGCACAAAAACTCAATAAAAGTGAGGGCATGTAATAGAATATCCGTGGCCTCGACTAACCGTTACCCATCAAGAGCTGTTACAAGTTTCAGATTCTGGCTTCAGCATGGCGGGCTGGCTTCAGCATGACAGAAGTCATACGACATCCCTCCCAAACATCTCCCAATTCAAGAAGTGAGTGACGAGGCCAAACACCGGAGAATTTTCGAACTGGAGGAGCAAGTGCGGCGCCTACAAGCACGCGCCGACGTCGCTCCATCGAGAAGGAACTTGGCCGACGCCGACGCCTCAAACATCGACGAACAGCCTGCCGCTCTGAACCCCGTGGTGACACCGGGAACGCAGCCGGCCAGCCCCCACCCTGTGCCCTGGTTGTAAAGACGCCTCGAGTCAAGAATTCATTTTTATACCTCGACAGCGCAAATATAAAAGACCGCGAATGTCTGTCCATAATTCCCGCGACCGACTTCCTGAAATACTTGGGTCTGCGGATGAGAAGTGACGAGTGGTCAAATAGAGAATGTTATAAAACTTTGAAGGAACTATTTCTGAGATATTTCTTAGTAAGCCGAAGTGTGACCGGAGCATTGAGTGAAAATGCCCATTACAAGAGGTATAAGTTGCCGGATCCGACCAAGAGGACGGCGATTCGACGATTTTACGCGAAGAGAAGAAGGAGAACCCTCTCCTTCCTTGCCTTCTGCCATGAAGCTCTCC
>JAXCGZ010020818.1:70000-87500 GCA_037179515.1 Halocaridina rubra | reverse complement strand
TCTCTTCACTTCGGGGGCCGAAAAAAAAAAATTGAAACGCTTGAGTGTCATACCTCACATATCGGTAATAACCAAATTGCAAACACTTGTATATACTGCGCTTATAAGGTTTACTTACAAAAAATACTAAGCTTCGTAACGGTATGAGAAGTACTTCCTTGAATATTGCTCACATTCTCTGACATTAAAGATGCATTTTTTTATTTTTTTCCGTTGAATGCTTTCGCTTAAATATACACACTCATACGCTTTACAAGTTTAACAACTGTAAAGTAATAAAAATAACGTATACATAGCACAAAGACCTACCAAATATACTAGTCAAAAGATTTATATACTTGTATTTACTTTATCTAATTTTATCTATGATGAATTAAGAAAAGGCTTGAATATATTTAGGATTTAGTTTTTACCCTGGGAATGATTAGCATTGCAGCTAAATTACTCTTGTAGACCGATCCAATGATAAAAGCTGCCAATAACCAGACGCCTATGAGCACTCGAACAATGCTGTTGTTGCTTAGATTGGACGCGGCTGAAAATAGATATGTATATATATAAAAGATGTTTGCTTACACTCGTATATATAGAATATCTTTTATTTTCTAAGTAATATGTGCTAGCTAATGCGTAATTTACACTAGTTTCTCTTGAACAGCTTAAAACTAACTTACCCTGTCCAAGCAAAATGTTATATATCCACATGACATAGCGTAGGAAATCCCAGTTGCGATCTTCCACGTCGGTCATTGTTTCCACAGATGCTTGAGGAGATTCTTCTACTTGAGACGACAACAAATCTCTTCGACGCCAAAGAAAGCGAAGAAACAATAGCCCGGCTGTCGACAGAACGACAAAGATGGTCGCCAAGACAAGCAGGAGCCACATCTTTTATGGATCAAGAATGCAGCTAATCAGTAAATTTTCATTTCCATTTACAGAGATTAAAAAAAAAACACACACACACACATATGATGATGCTAAGAGGGGAGTAGTTCGATAGTTCACCCAGAATTGTAAACATCAGCTTAAGTTGGACCCTAACAACAAAAGAATTCTTACATCATCTCTGAATTGAATAGTTTAAAGTAATGCAATTTATTTCAAACTTATAATAAAATTATTTATTGCACAAACACACACACACAGCATACTTCAGAATACTAAGGGTTGAAAGATCTGAGAGGACTGGTGGAGGGATAGCACTGCTCATAAGTGAAAGGAGTCAAGTTGAAGAAATAAACTTGGCTATAGAAAGTGAGTTCAAGGAATTTCTTGTTGCTCGCATAAATACTGAGTCAGAGAGCATTATAATAACTGTTGTCTACAACCCACCAAGGAACCAAAATAGGCGTGAAGTTTATGAGGAAAGTCATATAGGTACTATTGAAGTCATAAACTCAGTTGTTAACATGGCACGGGAAAAAAAATGTAGGATTTTGATTATGGGAGACTTTAATCATAAAGAGATAGATTGGATAAATCTTGACCCACACAGTGGTGAGGACTCATTCGGGGCAAGATTCCTAGATTGCGTACAAGGGAATTTCCTACACCAACATGTAATGGAACCAACAAGGGCCAGGGGTGGGGATGAGCCATCACTACTTGATCTAGTGTTCACAGATAATGTGTTGGATATTGAAAAAATTGAGTATGAACCACCAATTGGAAAGAGTGACCACTGTGTGTTGTTGATGGAGTATATCATTGAAGATATTCTTTCTGAGAGTAGAGGGACTGAGGACATGAGGAGGAACTATCCTAAAGGAGATTACATCCAAATGAATGAGCTTTTTGCAGTTATTGACTGGAGAACCTTATTTTACAACAAATCTGTACAAGAAATGTATGACATCTTTTGTGAGAAATATGGGAAGATAGTAGATTGCTGCATACCTTTCACCAAAGTAGGTGTAATTCATGCCAGAGAGAAATGGTTTGATAATGGGTGTGAAAGAGCTAAGGAGTGGAGAGACAAATGCTGGAAAAGGTATAGGAGGAGAAAAAACATAAATGCCTGGCAAACCTACAAAAGAGCAAGAAATGACTACCTAAGTAAAAGGAGAGAGGCAGAGAGAGAATATGAGAGGGACATCACCAGGAAGGCTAAAGAAAATCCCAGGCTTTTCCACAGCTTTATCAGAGGAAAACTGAAGGTAAAAGAACAGGTTTTAAGGCTAAAGAGAGCGGATGGAAGCATCACTGAGACTGATGAAGAGATCTGCAAAGAATTGAACAAGGAGTTTCAGTCAGTATTTACAGTAGAAAATACCCCACCCCCTCAGATTGCAGTGATAGAAGCTCAAGGGCCGGTATTAGAGAACATCAACCTTACAGCCACAGAGGTATGCAAAGCGCTGATGGATTTAGATGTTCATAAAGCTACAGGTCCTGATGACATATCCCCTCATGTGCTTAAAAAATGCGCAAACACAATATCAGTGACACTAAGTATCATATTTAAGGAGTCACTGGAGTCGGGGGAGATTCCAAGATGCTGGAAACAAGCAAATGTGATACCTATCTTCAAAAAGGGAAGGAGGGATACGGCTCTGAACTATAGACCAGTTTCCTTGACCAGCATAGTTTGCAAAGTTATGGAGAAATTACTAAGGAAACATATCTCTCTTCACTTGGAATCCTTCAACTTTTTGTCAGTGAGGCAACATGGCTTCAGAGAAGGTAGATCAACAGTAACAAACTTATTAGAATTTTATGATGAGGTAAGCCAAATCTTACAGGAAAGAGAGGGCTGGGCAGATTGCATATTCCTAGACTCCCAGAAAGCGTTTGACACTGTTCCACATGGGAGACTTATTAGGAAGCTGCAATCAATGGCTAGAATAGGTGGAAATGTATTGGAATGGATAAAAACTTACTTAGAAGGAAGGGAACAGAGGGTTAGAGTAAGACACTCAGTGTCTGAATGGAGAAGAGTCAGTAGTGGAGTTCCACAGGGTTCAATTTTAGGGCCACTTTTGTTCCTTGTATATGTAAATGACCTACCAGAGTCTGTAAATTCATTCATGAATATGTTTGCAGATGATGCAAATATTGTGAAGAAAGTAAAAAACGAGAACAATGGTAGAGAACTTCAGGAGGATCTAAATAATCTGCATGAGTGGTCAGAAAAGTGGCTAATGAAATTCAATACTTCAAAATGTAAGGTAATGAGAATGGGTACAAGTGCAAGAAGGCCCAAGCTTGACTACTCGGTGGCTGGAGTACAACTTCAAGAGACAGAAAATGAGAGAGATCTAGGAGTAAACATACTGGCAGATTTGTCTCCAGAAATACATATAAATGGCATAGTAAGGGCAACATAAGCATTCTTATCAAATGTAAGGGTAGCCTTCAGGCACATGGACAAGGAAATGTTCAGAAATATTTATGTAACCTATGTGAGGCCAAAGCTTGAATATGCAGCATCCTTTTGGACTCCACACTTGTAAAAGCTCATACTTAAGTTGGAAAAAGTTCAAAGATATGCCACGAAACTGGTGCCAGATATATGCAATCCCAGTTATGAGGAGAGTCTTCGGAAATCAGACTTACCATCACTCGAAGCTAAAAGAATGAGGTGGGATATGGTGACGGGTTTTAAATTCCTTCATGGTTATGACAGAGTGGATAGGGATCGATATTTCGATATGGCTGGCACTAGAGCTAGAGGTCATAGTTTGAAGTATCACAAGATAACTTCTATGTAGGGAGTAAGGAAGTACTTTTTTAGTGTAAGAGTGTAAGAGTAGTTGATGATCTGTATTGGCTAAGCGAGGAGGTAGTTAATGCTAACTCAATCCATAGTTTTAAGGACAAGTATGATAAGTATCACTAAGTGCATAAATGGAACCGACCAGGAGGGGGGGGGGGCGAGCATGTTTTTTTTTTTCCTGTAAGCACAATTAGGTAGTTGCTATTAGGTACTTACACACATAACTAAATAAAAACTAGTGACACTTCGAAAAATGAAAAGAATCTCAAAGTGAAATATTAATAATAATAATAATAATAATAATAATAATAATAATAATAATAATAATAATAATAATAATAATAATAATAATAATAATAATAATAATCATTATAATCCAAATACCAAAGCCATATTCCCCCTTATAAGGGGGGTGACTGTCAAATAAAAAATGAAAAAACAAAGTAATTACTAGAAATAAGAAAATTGATAGTAGTAGTAGTAGTAGTAGTAGTAGTAGTAGTAGTAGTAGTAGTAGTAGTAGTAGTAGTAGTAGTAGTAAAAATTGTATTTACCATTTGTGTGAAAGGTCGGATAAATCCTATAAGATCGGGTTCCAATTTGGGTCTGGAGTAAGAGATAACTTGTTGGTCGAAAAATAACGGAGTACTGAAATCGACCACTGTAGACCTCTTTCCACTCACTCCTAAAGGCCCGAGGGCAAAGTCCACTTCCTACATAAAGATAATCAAAGTAAATATGAGATTTTTTTCCTTTCTTCCTCTTTCTTTTGGTTCAAAGTTGCATTAAGCTACGTCTGCAATTGGTCAATAATTATCTAAAAATCTAACTTATGAAGTAGAAAGAAAACATTTAAAGAATGTTTTGGAGGTTTTCTTTCTACTTCAGAGATTAGACTGACCACCATGACAAGGTTAATTTGCTTATGGGTTCATTATAACCCATCATACCCCGGTTGGAATATCTACACAAATATCAAATCTAAAAATCCAAAACGTCCTCTGGTACTTTCTTTTAGACTCGGTCAGTCTACAGTTGTGCACGTCCTTAGACCGACTCTCTCTCTCTCTCTCTCTCTCTCTCTCTCTCTCTCTCTCTCTCTCTCTCTCTCTCTCTCTCTCTCTCTCTCTCTCTGTATGTGTGTGTGTGTCGCCTCTCCTTTACAGAGGGGACAAAATACCATCTCTGTGTACCCTGCTAATTTAACAGTCACTTAAATGGGTTGGAACGAGGGGACTGGGTATCCCTGCCTTCGTATTTGCCCCCGTCAACAGAGAGACTTTATGGCTAGAGTGCTTGACTCAAGGAACAGACCCCGTGATCGAGTCCACTGTGGGCATTAAGGAGGGCATTTTGGCGTAATTCCCTAGTCACACTCTGTGTCTACTCCCATTCTGGGAATTGATATACTAAAGCGCTGTTAAAAAATTGGATCTTTAGATATATCGTGTGTTCTTATCAATTCATACAGAATCAGCTAAAATAACTATCGTGTCATGTGATGACTGAAAATAAAAGGTCTTGTCGAGAGCTCATTATTCATATTGTGTTATAAACCAAATGTTTTTAACAAACGCATTTATTGCAAAAGAATAATAATGGAAAAATATAAATATTTTAATAAAAAAAAAAGGTGCTGAACCGAATAATAAATGTATCACTCGAATATGATATTGGCAAATGAAAATAAATTCCCATCCAAAATATGCTGAGCGGAATAACAAATTTATCGCAGGAAAAAATATTTATAGTGTGAAATGAAAATAAATTGTTGCAAAAAAGATGCTGAGAGAAATAATAAATTTCTCATAAAGGAAATAATGATAGTGGAAAATGAAAATACAGTTTTATAAAAAGGATGCTGAGAGGAATAATAAATTTATCATTAAGGAAATAATGATAGTGGAAATGGAAAAAAAGTCTAATACCAAAAGATGCTGAGCTGAATAACAAATTTATCACAAAGAAATAACGATAGTGGAAAATGTATATATATTATTAGACAAAAGTAGCCAAGACGATTAACTAAAGTCTTTATAGATTCTCAACCTTGTTTGGCAGGGGTGTTGATGTGTGGGGGAGGTATAGGCAGGCATCAGATGTTAAGTGCAGTAACTCTCCTCTTTAGGTTGAAATTAAATTAATCCTCGAATTATGTGCCAATGTTACTTCCCAATAAGGGAGTAGAAACAGATACAGAGTGGCTGGGGAATTAAGACTGTATGCTCTTCCAAGAAGCGCCCCATGGTGGGCGCGATAGCGGGTCTGCCACCGTTATTTCTTCTTAGGCTAAGCGTTTTATGATCAATTTATAAGTAGGAAGTTTGCATTGAAATGAGTTGATAAGGTTTGCATATTTTGCACATGACTTTAACTTGCTTTGAATTGATAAATGTTAAAAATTAATTGAAATAAAGTTATTTAAAATTAAAAAAATAAATTTAAAAATTAATCTGGTTATGATGAGGACATAAATCGATTTGATTTGATGATATGCATTATTTGGCATGATTTCTTTGATCAAACTTCTTCACTGGTAGTGGTTAATAAGTTGATTTGAACCTCTTGAAGTTGAACTAAGAGGAGTTATTAGTAACCCCCGTTAAATCAGCAGCTTCACTAAGTACACCTTTAGAATCTTCATACGTGCTTGTGGTAAGATATTCAAGGGTGATTTTGATATTTCACAGCACAAGATATATAACATTGGACTTTTTTTGAGTGTAAGTGGAAGAGAATATTGATGTGCCAGAAATTTTAGAGAATGCCAACCTGAGAAATTCAATTTCAGCATAATTTTCGGTTGTTTAATTATTTATATTGTATTTATTGAAAAAAAATTTAAATCATTTACATACTTATTAAATTTCTGTTGGACACTCTCTCTCGTCTACTCCTTTTATCTCTAGCTATGTAATTTATAGCGGACTTCTCGGGGTTTAAGAGAGACTGCAATAAAGCGCCTTAAATGGAAAAACCCAAATCAGGATCTCGAGTGATGAAACCATTTAATTGGTTGACGATATGACGGAAATGATAATATCTAGGAATGTGATGTAAGATATATGGCCCTCCTAGCTGAAAAGTTCGTCACGAATATATCAGAATTGTATCTATCATGTGTTGACATTATGAATTCAGTGATTGTACCGTAACTTACCTTCCTCTGAATCATTCCCACCATCCCTGTCCATGAGCCATTGGGATGGCGATATCCCCATCCGCCATCTCTGTTACGCACCAATTCGTAGCTGAGAGAGAAAATATCATTAATGTCTGGTTGTTTTCTCATTTTGATATTCAAGCTATTTTGGATTTAAGAAATGGAAGAGTTTATCAAAGCTTTCTGAATTACTGAATTCTAGAAATATTGGGTAGTGCAGCTAATCTTCCAGGATTTGTTAATTGCAGAGACACCTGGTAGAATTTACCTAATATTCTAAAATTCAAGAATTTCAAAATACATATGATGAATTTGAAAGAAGAAAGCCCAGAAATAATATGTAATACTCTTGGAATTATGAATCCGACACTATTTCAATTAATTTGAGTTTCTTCAAATTAGACAATCCAAAAACGTCTCTATGATTTTCTTTTAACTGCCTGGAGGCTATAGCTTTCTGGGGTGTATAACTTCGAGTGATATCTTATAGCATTTATCTATGCTTTCTGGATTTGCGGTTTCCAGTCATATATAATAGAATAGGATAAATAGAATAAGTGATGTCACCACTGAAGTGAACCCATTTTAACAGAACGGAGAGGACACTGCTTGCGTTTCTTTAGCAAATCGCGATTTCTAGAAAGCCAATCCTATATTTCACAATTCGATGTTTCTTAGATGCCGAGACACAATTATAATAGAAGATCCCAATGTTGCCTTTGAGCGTACTCATCATTCCCTTTTTATGTTGGGTCTTAATTTGTAGCTCATCAAGCTTAGATGCGCAAGGTCTATAGCAAAAAAAAAAAAAAATTGTCTTCACATATAAAAATTTTGAACGGAAAAAAATTCCCCATTCCACAGCTCATAGGTAAAAAGAAAATATCAAAATATTATTATATATCTATGTTAATACGTAATGGAAGTTTATGAGTCACATTGTTCATGTTATGTATCTCTGTATTAAATTGATTGACAAATAAGCTTCCTTTCCGGTTTTTATAAATTAAGGTTAAAGACACATGTACGATAATGAGAAAACACACTCGTCCTAGCAATGGAAATATAAAACTTCAATAGCTATGCCTTTCATATAAGGAATAATATCTATATGTTATTTCCGTTTCTTAATTTGTTAGCTACCAAAAGTAAAAAAAAACAAAAAAAGTCTTCCTCATAAAAATGAGGATAATAAAAAGAAAAAGAAAAGCAGCAAGTGAGATTTTTAGTATTGCTATAAATGTATTGAAGACCTTGGCGGACTAGCAGCATTTTTTGAGGGCAAATGCATATGTTCAATATATTTCTTTTAGGACAAATCTTCAAAAAAGACAGTTATATTTGTTCCTAGGCTCGGTGTGTAAAAGTTTCCACAAAATACCTGTTATTTCCATTTGCGCTCTCATTTACCCTGGTAGATGAGGACAGTTGAGCGAGACCATTACTCTCCCATCCACGAATCTAATATAACAAAACTAAATTTTCGTTTTTCCGCAATCGAACTTTGTTGGCTCGAATTCTGGTTCTCTGCATGGCAGACTAGTTTTCAACCCGTCAAACCACGGAGGATGTATTGATCTTTGGGTCTCTGCTCCAGATACTAATTTTCCTTCTCGTTATCTTTTTTTTTTCTAAAGGCGATAGTCTAGTGCTAGAATACTGACTCTGGAGATAACAGACCTGAAATCGACCGACAGCGGGGCGTTGGGAGAAGCATCCACCCTTACTCTCACATCTCCAAGCTGTCAGTGTCCACCTCCATAATGCGGATTAGTTGAGACTCATAAAACGAGGAATTTTTTTATTATGATACCCAATGCCAGAATTGCCTACAAAGTGAATGTTAGGTTAACAAAATCAGTAATAATAATTTTCTTTATCCTCATGCAAGATTTTCTTATATCGTAGCATTTCAGTTAATACGTCCTCAGCGCATTGTTAAGTTTTATGTTTTCTGAACGGTTCTAGATATGTGAAGCTGAGATAACAACAAGTAGAAGCTTCATACGTGGATATATTTTTCTGTCTAATGTTTATTTATTTTCTAATACTTTAAGCTATGAGTTTGATAGTACAACAACGAGAAGAATGTGATTCGCAATTTTGATTTTCAAGTCTGAGAAAAGATTTTTTTTAATGAGCTCTCTCTCTCTCTCTCTCTCTCTCTCTCTCTCTCTCTCCTCTCTCTCTCTCTCTCTCTCTCTCTCTCTCTCTCTCTCTCTCTCTCTCTCTCTCTCTCTCTAAAATATACGACTTACCAGAAATTCAACTTAAAAGCCAATACTTGAAGTACCGTCTTCATGACTCCATCCAGTTCCGTTCCCCGATGAATAGAATAAGGAGGCCACTGAAATAAAGAAATATACTAGAAGGTCCAAGATTCAATAAATGTTGCCAGTTTTCTTGAGATGTATTTTTTTTTTTTTTGAAATTATATATAAAATCTTTACCATAATAGCGTAAAAAAAAACCTTTCCTGCACTTTTCTGCATAGCAATAGGAGAAAAAAGTATTTAATGTTATTGTATTTGTTTTGTATATAATATACGGAAAGCTTTAAAGCGTAGTTATTAATGTATATGCGTCGCAAATTGCATTAGGATATACCATTAATATATATATATATATATATATATATATATATATATATATATATATATATATATATATATATATATATATATATATATATATATATATATATATATATATATATATATATATATATATATATATATATATATATATATATATATATATATATATATATATATATATATATATATATATATATATATATATATATATATATATATATATATATATATATATATATATATATATATATATATATATATATATATATATATATATATATATATATATATATATATATATATATATATATATATATATATATATATATATATATATATATATATATATATATATATATATATATATATATATATATATATATATATATATTTTATATATATATATATATATATATATATATATATATATATATATATATATATATATATATATATATATATATATATATATATATATATATATATATATATATATATATATATATATATATATATATATATATATATATATATATATATATATATATATATATATATATATATATATATATATATATATATATATATATATATATATATATATATATATATATATATATATATATATATATATATATATATATATATATATATATATAGATATATATATATATATATATATATATATATATATATATATATATATATATATATATATATATATATATATATATATATATATATATTTATATATATATATATATATATATATATATATATATATATATATATATATATATATATAATTTTTGCCCGACCAGGACTTGAACATAGGACTTATAATTACTAAGCCAAGGCGCTAACAAACTACACCATAGAAGGTTTTTAAAGAGAAGCAGACCTTACAGCTTATATCTGCTATACTAGGAATGAACGCATTCCATCTGAATGCCACAATGTTCATATCACAATTTCCCACAACCTCACGCGTGGTTTCGTTTTCGCATTTAATTCAACTCCCAATCTCATTCAGGACCAACAATAATCAAATAAGCACATTACCATATGTGAAAACACAAATCAATTTTAGCCAGACCGGGACTTGAATTTAGGACTTATAATTACTAAGCCAAGGTCTCTTTCCCATTTAAGACCTTCTGTGGTGTAGTTGGTGGTGCCTTGGCTTTGTAATTATAAGTCCTAGGTTCAAGTCCCAGTCGAGCTAAAAATGATTCGTTTTGTCACATATGGTATTGTCTCTTCAGTCTGAGGGAGTGGGTTATTTTCAACTGTAAATATTGACTAAAACTCCTTGTTCAGCAGATCTCTTCATCCGTCTCAGTGATGCTCCCATCCGCTCTCTTAAGCTTTAAAAACTGTTCTTTTGCCTTCAGTTTTCCTCTGAAAAAGCTGTGGAAAAGCTTGGGATTTTCTTTAGCCTTCCTGGTGATGTCCCTTTCATAGTCTCTCTCTGCCTCTCTTCTTTTACTTAGGTAATAATTTCTTGCTCATTTATAAGTCTGCCAGTCATTTGTGTTTTTTCTCCTCCTATACCTTTTTCAGCATTTGTCTCTCCACTCCTTAGCTCTCTTACAGTCATTATTGAACCATTTCTCTCTGGCATAAATTACACCTACTTTGGTGACAGGTATGCAGCAATCTACTATCTTCCCATATTTTTCACAAAATATGCCATACATTTCTTGTACAGATTTTTTGTTAGACAAGGTCCTCCAGTCAATAACTGCAAAAAGCTCATTCATTTTGATGTAACCTCCTTTCAGATAGTTCCTCCTCGCATCCTCAGTGCCTCTTCTCTTAGGCAGAACATCTTCAATGATATACTCCATCAACAACACACAGTGCTCACTCTTTCCAATTAGTGGTTCGTGCTCAAAATTTTCAATATCAAACACGTTATCTGTGAATACTAGATCAAGTAGTGATGGCTCATCACCACCTCTGGCCCTCGTTGGTTCCAGTACGTGTTGGTGTAGGAAATTCCTTTGTATACAATCTAGGAATCTTGCCCCGAATGAGTCCTCACCACTGTGTGGGTCAATATTTATCCAATCTATTTCTTTATGATTAAAATCTCCCATAATCAAAAGCCTACATTTTCTCTCCCGTGCCATGTGATTACCTAATTGTGTTTACGGGAAAGAGCCCAAAGCTCGTATCTTCCCGTCTCCTGATCGGTACCATTTTAGACTTAGTGATACTTATCATACCTGTCCTTAAAACTATGGATTGAGATAGCATTAACTACCTCCTCGCTTAGCCAATTCCAATTATCAACTACTCTTACACTGAAAAAGTATTTCCTTACATCCTGCAAAGAAGTTTTCTTACGAAGCTTCAAACTATGACCTCTAGTTCTAGAGCCAGCCATATCAAAATATCGATCCCTATCCACTCTATCATAACCATGAAGGAATTTAAAGACTGTCACCATATCCCCCCTCACTCTTCTAGCTTCCAGTGATGGTAAGTCTAATTCCCTCAGCCTCTCATCATAACTGAGATTGCGTATTTCTGGCACCAGTTTCGTGGCATGTCTTTGAACTTTTTCAAGCTTAGCTATGTGCTTTTTCAAGTGCGGATTCCAAAAGGGGGCTGCATATTCGAGTTTTGGCCTCACATAGGTTACATAAATATTTCTGAACATTTCCTTGTCCATGTGGCTGAAGGCTACCCTTACATTTGATAAGAATGCATATGCTGCCCTTACTTTACCATTTATATGAATTTCTGGAGACAAATCTGCCAGTATGTTTACTCCTAGCTCTCTCATTTTGTCTCTTGAAGTTGTACTCCAGCCACCGAGTAGTCAAGCTTGGGCCTTCTTGCACTTGTACCCATTCTCATTACCTTACATTTTGAAGTAATAAATTTCATTAGCCACTTTTCTGACCACTCATGCAGATTATTTAGATCCTCCTGAAGTTTTCTACCATTGTTCTCGTTTTTTACTTTCTTCACAATCTTTGCATCATCTGCAAACATATTCATGAATGAATTTACAGACTCTGGTAGGTCATTTACATATACAAGGAACAAAAGTGGCCCTAAAACTGAACCCTGTGGAACTCCACTACTAACTCTTCTCCATTCAGACACTGAGTGTCTTACTCTAACCCTCTGTTCCCTTCCTTCTAAGTAAGTTTTTATCCATTCCAAAACATTTCTACCTATTCTAGCCATTGATTGCAGCTTCCTAATAAGTCTCCCATGTGGAACAGTGTCAAACGCTTTCTGGAAGTCTAGGAATATGCATTCTGCCCAGCCCTCTCTTTCCTGTAAGATTTGGCTTACCTCATCATAAAATTCTAATAAGTTTGTTACTGTTGATCTACCTTCTCTGAAGCCATGTTGCCTCACTGACAAAAAGTTGAAGGATTTCAAGTGAAGAGAGATATGTTTCCTTAGTAGTTTCTCCATAACTTTGCAAACTATGCTGGTCAAGGAAACTGGTCTATAGTTCAGAGCCGTATCCTTCCTTCCCTTTTTGAAGATAGGTATCACATTTGCTTGTTTCCAGCATCTTGGAATCTCCCCCGACTCCAGTGACTCCTTATATATGATACTTAGTGTCACTGATATTGTGTTTGCGCATTTTTTAAGCACATGAGGGGATATGTCATCAGGACCTGTAGCTTTATGAACATCTAAATTCATCAGCGCTCTGCATACCTCTGTGGCTGTAAGGTTGATGTTCTCTATTACCGGCCCTTGAGCTTCTATCACTGCAATCTGAGGGGGTGGGGTATTTTCTACTGTAAATACTGACTGAAACTCCTTGTTCAATTCTTTGCAGATCTCTTCATCCGTCTCAGTGATGCTTCCATCCGCTCTCTTTAGCCTTAAAACCTGTTCTTTTACCTTCAGTTTTCCTCTGATAAAGCTGTGGAAAAGCTTGGGATTTTCTTTAGCCTTCCTGGTGATGTCCCTCTCATAGTCTCTCTCTGCCTCTCTCCTTTTACTTAGGTAGTCATTTCTTGCTCTTTTGTAGGTTTGCCAGGCATTTATGTTTTTTCTCCTTCTATACCTTTTCCAGCATTTGTCTCTCCACTCCTTAGCTCTTTTACACTCATTATCGAACCATTTCTCTCTGGCATGAATTACACCTACTTTGGTGACAGGTATGCAGCAATCTACTATCTTCCCATATTTCTCACAAAAGATGTCATACATTTCTTGTACAGATTTGTTGTAAAATAAGGTTCTCCAGTCAATAACTGCAAAAAGCTCATTCCTTTTGATGTAATCTCCTTTCCGATAGTTCCTCCCCATGTCCTCAGTGCCTCTACTCTCAGGAAGAATATCTTCAATGATATACTCCATCAACAACACACAGTGGTCACTCTTTCCAATTGGTGGTTCATACTCAATTTTTTCAATATCCAACACATTATCTGTGAACACTAGATCAAGTAGTGATGGCTCATCCCCACCCCTGGCCCTTGTTGGTTCCATTACATGTTGGTGTAGGAAATTCCCCTGTACACAATCTAGGAATCTTGCCCCGAATGAGTCCTCACCACTGTGTGGGTCAAGATTTATCCAATCTATCTCTTTATGATTAAAGTCTCCCATAATCAAAATCCTACATTTTATTTCCCGTGCCATGTTAACAACTGAGTTTATGACTTCAATAGTACCTTGTGTGTGTGTGTATGTGTAGTTACCTAATTGTAATTACCTAATTGTGTTACGGGAAAGAGCCCAAAGCTCGTGTGTTTGTGTGTGTGTGCGTATGTATGTATGTATATATGTATGTATGTATGCATGTATATATGTATGTATGTATACAGGAGAAGTAAAATATAACTTACATGCCCTGTTACTATTGTCAAGCACCGCTCCCCCAGCATTGGAACCTATAAACAGACAGAAATCTTGTATATAAGAGGGGTCCAATAGAAAAATAAGTAAATTGTTTACAACAGCTAAACTTAAAGACCTCGTAAATGTTACTCATAAATGAAGAAGATAAACAAAATGCTATTAGTTATTATATAATCAAGTTCAATTCCAGTTTTTAGAACAAATCACCTCGCACTTATTTTTACTTTGGAGATCAGATAGTTTATGGTGTAATGAATACTTTAAAGTTGTTGTTTTTTTTTTTTTTTTTGAAATGTAAAAGCAAATATATTTTCAGGAAAAGCTACATTATATTTTACTTGCGAAACCTAACTCACAAAGTTGAGCAATCTTCGTGAATAGAATATATATCGAATATTATATTATAGCATGTACCGTATATATTTTATTATAGTACGATATATAATCGTGCATTATATCGTAATACCATATTCTCTTACTTGAGCCATCTGATGCGTCTTATCACTGGAGGGATATGTTGGCAGCTGGTAAATCACGAGGGAAATGACACTATGAACCAATAGTTTAAAATACTTCAACCCACGTCAGTCTCTACCATGATCTTTGTAAAACTTTACTGAATGAAAAATGTGTTCTTTTCAGTCTTTGTATTAAAAGAGGACATTTTTAACAGATAACTGTAATGGAAGACTTGGCATTTTACCATGATATACTCCCATCTAAATTACATCCCGAGGCAACATATGATTGTAAGTTTATTATTTCAAGTATTTAATTACATTGCGGTCTCATCATTTCAACAAAAAAAATTTATGAGTGTAGATTTCTGACTGAAATCCAATTAAGTGAACTATTCTCGGTTTTACCCGATACAGACTTTGTGACTTTTATCTTGACTACCACGAGAAATTATGAGACTCTTTGTTTATAAGATGTTTCTCCTTTCTTGTATGATATACAATAAAAAAGAAAAAAGTGTGTTTTACGTCACTGACTCCCTTTTCAACCAAAGGCTTGGACGGTCGCCTTCTTAAGAAGGACTTGTTTTGGCAAATGTAATCGTTACCCTGGGCGCATGCCCTTGCTGACCTCAGACCGTGACGAGGCGTGAACCCAAAACAAACAAAACAAAACAACAAAAACATTTATTTCCATTTTGTACAATGGTTATTCAACATTAATAGTAACTTATAAGTAGACATGTAATTAAACTAACAAATAAGAGGGTTAGACATATAGTTAAATTAAATGTAGCTTTCATAGAAAATAATAATGCTGTAATAAAAATGTTACAATAATGTTAATAATAAAGTAGTAAGTATGCCACTAGATACAGGATCGTTACTATCGGCATCATTTCCATATTTGTTTCCTTACAATGAGAATAATTAGTTCTTAATGAGCAGCAACTATTTGTCCAAAAGAAAACTATATAGTTTGCCTTTGAAAGCTGTGAAAGAGGATGCATTTTTAAGATGCTCTGGAATATTATTCCAGAGTGTTGGCCCTTTGATAGTGATCATCTTTGAACCTGCTTCTGAGTTTGTTCTGTGAATAAAGAGCTCACTGCTCTGTCTTGTGTTGGTTCCCCTTATATCCCTGACTGTTTTTAAATCAAATAGCCAGCTAGGATAATGATGGTCCAAAATTTTGAATACAAAAACATAAATAGCATAAGCGACCTTATTTTCTGCCCGCAGCCACCCAAGTTTATTGAGAGCTGGTGTGATGTGGTCATATTTTCTTATTCCTCCCAGGGCAACTCGAGCTGCAAAATTAATAAGCTTCTGTATTCTGTTTATCTGAGTCTTAGTGGTAGCTCCCCAAACAGTTGTGCAGTAATTAATGTGACTTAGAGCTAGAGATTCAACAACAGTTATTCGAGTGGTAGTCTCAAAATTGTCTTTTATACGTGATAAGTACATTAATGTTCCTGTAACCTTTTTGCATACTTTATCTATGTGGGAATCAAACAACATGTGGTTATCAAAGTGAATTCCTAGGTTTTTGACTGTTTTGCTAGGTGTGATAATATTGTCGCAAAAATTAATTGTTGTGTTTTCTGGAATTTGTGCTGTGTGGAACCTTGAACCAATAAATATGCACTGTGTTTTACTTTCGTTAATTAACAGCCCAATTTCTTGGAAATAGGTTTTAATTTTTGACAGAGTGTTTTCTGCTCTTAAAGTTAGCTCTGGGAGATTATTAATATCACCACTAAGGAGTAGTTGAGTGTCATCTGCATATTGTACGACTAGACAGTCAGAAATGAAAGAAGATAGATCATTTACGTAAAAGGAGAAGAGGATAGGACCAAGTACTGATCCCTGTGGAACACCAAATGATACATTTTTTGGCACAGAGATAATGTTGTTAAGACGTATGGACTGTTTACGATTAGATAGATACTCGCTAAACCAGCTTGGATCAATATTTAAGTTAATACATTTACTTAAAAGAATTTCATGGTTTACACTGTCGAAGGCTTTTGATAAGTCTAATAATACGAGAAGAGATATTTTTTTCATATCTATATTATTATATATACTATTCGTAACTTTAAGCAGTGCAGTTTCCGTCGAAAGTTTCGGTCTGAAACCATGCTGGTTAATACTTATTATTCTATTTGATTCTAAATATGACATAAGTTGGCATGCAACAATTTTTTCTAATATTTTAGAGAAAATGGGTAGGAGGGAAATGGGACGATAGTTTGTCACATCTTCTCTGTCCCCCTTTTTATGCAGAGGTATTACATGTGCTATTTTCCAAGAGTCAGGAAACTTTTTAGTAACAATGGAAGTGTTCATAATAGTTAGAATATAGGATGCAATCACGGGTAGAGCATCTTTGATGAACTGAAATGGTATACCATCTGAACCATAAGAGCCAGAGTTTCTTAGGCTCTTTATGGTAAGAATTAGGGTAACACAATCGATAGGAATAATCTTGAGGTACTCTCTTGTGTTTTCATTGGAAGAATTGTCATTTAAGCAATTACTCATATTCACTGAGTTGATGTTTTCTTGAGTTTTTTCATATGTATTTTTGCCAACGTTAGCAAAATACTTATTAAAGTTTTCTGCTTTGTCTTTCAACTCCCTAATATTTTCATAACTTTCTGAGGTACTCTTTTCATTTGGTATCATGCTTCTTATCATTTTCCATGTTGCT
>JAXCGZ010020818.1:22500-65000 GCA_037179515.1 Halocaridina rubra | reverse complement strand
GCACATTACATATGTGAAAACATGAATCATTTTTTTTACCCCGACCGGGACTCGAACCTAGGACTGATTACTAAGTCAAGGCTCTACCACTACACCACAGAAGGTTAAAAGGAACCCAACCTTATAGCTTATATCTGCTATACTTAGGAATGAACGCATTCATTCCTAAGTATAGCAGATATAAGCTATAAGGTTGGGTTCCTTTTAACCTTCTGTGGTGTAGTGGTAGCGCCTTGACTTAGTAATCATAAGTCCTAGGTTCGAGTCCCGGTCGGGGTAAAAAAAATGATTCATATATATATATATATATATATATATATATATATATATATATATATATATATATATATATATATATATATATATATATATATATATATATATATGTGCGTGTGTGTGTGTGTGTGTGTGTGTGTGTGTACGTGTGTGTGTGATTACCTCATAGTGCTTACGAGAAAGAGCCCAAAGCTCGTAGCTTCCCGTCTCCTGATCAGTTCCATTTTATACTTAGTGATACATATCATACCTATCCTTTAAACTATGAATTGAGTTAGCATTAACTACCTCCTCGCTTAGCGAATTCCAATAATCAACTATTCTTACACTGAAAAAGTATTTCCTTACATCCTGCAAAGAAGTTTTCATACGAAGCTTCAAACTTTGACCTCTAGTTCTAGATCTAGCCAAATCAAAATATTGATCCCTATCTATTCTATCATAACCATGTAGGAACTTAAATACTGTCACCATATCACCCCTCAATCTTCTAGCTTCGAGTGATGGTATGTCTAATTCCCTCAGCCTCACATCATAACTGAGATTGCGTATTTCTGGCACCAGTTTCGTGGCATGTCTTTGAACTTTTTCAAGCTTAGCTATGTGCTTTTTCAAGTGCGGATTCCAAAGGGGGCTGCATATTCGAGTTTTAGCCTCATATAGGTTACAAAAATATTTCTGAACATTTCCTTGTCCATGTGGCTGAAGACTACCCTTACATTTAATAAGAATGCATATGCTGCCCTTACCATGCCATTTATATGTATTTCTGGAGACAAATCTGCCAGTATGTTTACTCCTAGATCTCTTTCATTTTCTGTCTCTTGAAGTTGTACTCCAGCCACCGAGTAATCAAACTTGGGCCTTCTTACACTTGTACCCATTCTCATTACCTTACATTTTGAAGTATTGAATTTCATTAGCCACTTTTCTGACCACTCATGCAGATTATTTAGATCCTCCTGAAGTTCTCTACCATTGTTCTCTTTTTTTACTTTCTTCACAATCTTTGCATCATCTGCAAACATATTCATGAATGAATTTACAGACTCTGGTAGGTCATTTACATATACAAGGAACAAAAGTGGCCCTAAAACTGAGCCCTGTGGAACTCCACTACTAACTCTTCTCCATTCAGACACTGAGTGTCTTACTCTAACCCTCTGTTCCCTTCCTTCTAAGTAAGTTTTTATCCATTCCAAAACATTTCCACCTATTCTAGCCATTGCTTGCCGCTTCCTAATAAATCCCCCATGTGGAACAGTGTCAAACGCTTTTTGGAAGTCTAGGAATATGCAATCTGCCCAGCCCTCTCTTTCCTGTAGGATTCGGCTTACCTCATCATAGAATTCTAATAAGTTTGTTACTGTTGATCTACTTTCTCTGAAGCCATGTTGCCTCACTGACAAAAAGTTGAAGGATTCGAAGTGAAGAGAGATATTTTTCCTAAGTAGTTTCTTCATAACTTTGCAAACTATGCTGGTCAAGTAAACTGGTCTATAGTTCAGAGCCGTATCCCTCCTTCCCTTTTTGAAGATAGGAATCACATTTGCTTGTTTCCAGCATCTTGGTATCTCCCCTGACTCCAGTGACTTTTTAAATATGATACTTAGTGCCAATGATATTGAGCTTGCGCATTTTTTAAGCACATGAGGGGATATGTCATCAGGACCTGTAGCTTTATGAACATCTAAATCCATTAGCGCTTTGCATACCTCTGTGGCTGTAAGGTTGATGTTCTCTAATACCGGCCCTTGAGCTTCTATCTCTGCATCTGAGGGGGTGGGGTATTTTCTACTGTAAATACTGACTGAAACTCCTTGTTCAATTCTTTGTAGATCTCTTCATCCGTCTCAGTGATGCTTCCATCCGCTCTCTTTAGCCTTAAAACCTGTTCTTTTACCTTCAGTTTTCCTCTGATAAAGCTGTGGAATAGCTTGGGATTTTCTTTAGCCTTCCTGGTGATGTCCCTCTCATAGTCTCTATCTGCCTCTCTCCTTTTACTTAGGTAGTCATTTCTTGCTCTTTTGTAGGTTTGCCAGGCATTTATGTTTTTTCTCCTCCTATACCTTTTCCAGCATTTGTCTCTCCACTCCTTAGCTCTTTTACACGCATTATCAAACCATTTCTCTCTGGCATGAATTACACCTACTTTGGTGAAAGGTATGCAGCAATCTACTATCTTCCCATATTTCTCACAAAAGATGTCATACATTTCTTGTACAGATTTGGTGTAAAATATGGTTCTCCAGTCAATAACTGTAAAAAGCTCATTCATTTTGATGTAATCTCCTTTCGGAAAGTTCCTCCTCATGTCCTCAGTGCCTCTACTCTCAGGAAGAATATCTTCAATGATATACTCCATCAACAACACACAGTGGTCACTCTTTCCAATTGGTGGTTCATACTCAATTTTTTCAATATCCAACATATTATCTGTGAATACTAGATCAAGTAGTGATGGCTCATCCCCACCCCTGGCCCTTGTTGGTTCCATTACATGTTGGTGTAGGAAATTCCCTTGCACGCAATCTAGGAATCTTGCCCCAAATGAGTCCTCACCACTGTGTGGGTCAAGATTTATCCAATCTATCTCTTTATGATTAAAGTCTCCCATAATCAAAATCCTACATTTTTTTCCCCGTGCCATGTTAACAACTGAGTTTATGACTTCAATAGTACTTATATGACTTTCCTCATAAACTTCAAGCCTATTCTGGTTCCTTGGTGGGTTATATACAACAGTTATTATAATGCTCTCTGACCCAGTATTTATGCGAGCATCAAGAAATTCCTTGAACTCACTTTCTATAGCCAAGTTTATTTCTTCAACTTGAATCCTTTCACTTATGAGCAGTGCTATCCCTCCACCAGTCCTTTCAGATCTTTCAACCCTTAGTATTCTGAAGCCCTTAGGAAAAACTGTGACACTGTTTATGTCCTCACTCAACTTAGTCTCTGTAATTGCTACTATATCTGCCTTACTGTTGTGAATCCTATCTTTTAATTCTACTGCCTTACCAGCTAATCCATCAGCATTTGTGTATAACAATCTTAATGAGGCCCCATCCCCTGATCTTCTGTCATTATCTTCTTTATCTCCCCTTTGTCTGGAAGAACTCTGAAATGAAAATTTTTCTTCTCTTCTTTATTTCTTTCCTCATTTAACCTTCTTGCCTCTTGCAACAAGTTTTTAATCTTTCCCATCTCTTCCTGTGTTCTGTATCGTCTAATGAACACTTCTTTGCATTCTTGAAGGTCTTTTAGACTTTTTTTTCTCAACAATATTTCCCTACATGTTTCCCCTCTCTCAAAGGTTACTTTTGTTGGGTCTCGGCTTTCCTTCCCTCGAATATTTACCTAGTTGGTGTATGTTTACAATATCCTCAGGACCACAAATTACTCCAAGCTTTCTTATCAAGTCTACAACCCTAGCTTTATTTTCTTCAAGTCTCCCCTGCCATGTTGGCTCCTGGGATTCGCTTATGCCTGAGATCACCACTGTCTTCTCCTTATCAAGTGCCTGTCTGATGAGTGGGTTTGCCCTTTCCATCACAACGTCTTTCATTTTTTCGATTACTGTCTCTTTATAGTCAACTGTTTGTATGTTTTCCTGTGCCACCACCTTTACAGCCTCTTTTACTGCCATATTCCCCTTTAGTGCATCAGCAAAGGAAGTTTTCATGGTATCATTTTCCATATTCAGCTCCTGGAACTCTTTTCTGAACTGTTCAGTGTTTTAATTAATCTGGACATTCCATGCAGCAACCTCGTCTCTCTCAGAAGAGAGCAGTGAACTAACACCTAATTCCTGTAGGTTGTCATTCAGCTGTTTGTTTTTATCTTCTTCTTTAGAAATTCTAGATTCTAGTTGACTCTTTTCCCCTTCCAGCTTCTTTATTCTTTTTTCTAGTTCCTTTCTCTCCTGCCCTTGTGCTTTACTTGCTTCCTCCAAAGATCTTATTTCCTCTCTGAGTGTTTCATTCTCTTTCATTTCTCAATCCATATTCCGAATTTTTTCATCAAGGCCTCTAAATTCTTGATTTTCTGTTTAAGTCTCCTAATGGCTACCCCTCCTACCGACCCATGGGTGGGATAGGTTTGGGACAGAGATGGCCTCATTTTTATGTTCTCCCTCTCAGAGAATATAGAGAGAAGAGAAAGAGAGAAAAAAAAGAGAAAAACTTTTATATAAGCTTCACACAGAATTTTTATATCTCCATATAAGTGCTATTTAGTGACTCAGATCATCTCTTTTCTGGTGTGTATGTGTGATTACCTAATTGTGATTACCTAATTGTGTTTACGGGAAAGAGCCCAAAGCTCGTATCTTCCCGTCTCCTCATCGGTTCCATCTTATACTTAGTGATACTTATCATACCTGTCCTCAAAACTATCGATTGAGATAGCATTAACTACCTCCTTGTTTAGCGAATTCCAATTATCAACTACTCTTACACTGAAAAAGTATTTCCTTACATGCTGCAAAGAAGTTTTCTTACGAAGCTTCAAACTATGACCTCTAGTTCTAGAGCCAGCCATATCAAAATATCGATCCCTATCCACTCTCTCATAACCAAGAAGGAATTTAAAGACTGTCACCATATCCCCCCTCACTCTTCTAGCTTCCAGTGATGGTAAGTCTAATTCCCTCAGCCTCTCATCATAACTGAGATTGCGTATTTCTGGCACCAGTTTCGTGGCATGTCTTTGAACTTTTTCAAGCTTAGCTATGTGCTTTTTCAAGTGCGGATTCCAAAAAGGGGCTGCATATTCGAGTTTTGGCCTCACATAGGTTACATAAATATTTCTGAACATTTCCTTGTCCATGTGCCTGAAGGCTACCCTTACATTTGATAAGAATGCATATGCTGCCCTTACTATGCCATTTATTTGTATTTCTGGAGACAAATCTGCCAGTATGTTTACTCCTAGATCTCTCTCATTTTCTGTCTCTTGAAGTTGTACTCCAGCCACCGAGTAGTCAAGCTTGGGCCTCCTTGCACTTGTACCCATTCTCAGTACCTTACATTTTGAAGTATTGAATTTCATGAGCCACTTATCTGACCACTCATGCAGATTATTTAGATCCTCCTGAAGTTCTCTACCATTGTTCTCGTTTTTTACTTTCTTCACAATCTTTGCATCATCTGCAAACATATTCATGAATGAATTTACAGACTCTGGTAGGTCATTTACATATACAAGGAACAAAAGTGGCCCTAAACCTGAACCCTGTGGAACTCCACTACTAACTCTTCTCCATTCAGACACTAAGTGTCTTACTCTAACCCTCTGTTCCCTTCCTTCTAAGTACGTTTTTATCCATTCTAAAACATTTCCACCTATTCTAGCCATTGATTGCAGCTTCCTAATAAGTCTCCCATGTGGAACAGTGTCAAATGCTTTCTGGAAGTCTAGGAATATGCAATCTGCCCCGCCCTCTCTTTCCTGTAAGATTCGGCTTACCTCATCATAAAATTCTAATAAGTTTGTTACTGTTGATCTACCTTCTCTGAAGCCATGTTGCCTCACTGACAAAAAGTTGAAGGATTCCAAGTGAAGAGAGATATGTTTCCTTAGTAGTTTCTTCATAACTTTGCAAACTATGCTGGTCAAGGAAACTGGTCTATAGTTCAGAGCCGTATCCCTCCTTCCCTTTTTGAAGATAGGTATCACATTTGCTTTTTTTCAGCATCTTGGAATCTCCCCTGACTCCAGTGACTTTTTAAATATGATATTTAGTGCCACTGATATCGAGATTGCGCATTTTTTAAGCACATGAGGGGATATGTCATCAGGACCTGTAGCTTTATGAACATCTAAATCCATCAGCGCTTTGCATACCACTGTGGCTGTAAGGTTGATGTTCTCTAATACCGGCCCTTGAGCTTCTATCACTGCAATCTGAGGGGGTGGGGTAATTTCTACTGTAAATACTGACTGAAACTCCTTGTTCAATTCTTTGCAGATCTCTTCATCCATCTCAGTGATGCTTCCATCCACTCTCTTTAGCCTTAAAACCTGTTCTTTTACCTTCAGTTTTCCTCTGATAAAGCTGTGGAAAAGCTTGGGATTTTCTTTAGCCTTCCTGGTGATGTCCCTCTCATAGTCTCTATCTGCCTCTCTCCTTTTACTTAGGTAGTCATTTCTTGCTCTTTTGTAGGTTGCCAGGCATTTATGTTTTTTCTCCTCCTATACCTTTTCCAGCATTTGTCTCTCCACTCCTTAGGTCTTTTACACCCATTATCGAACCATTTCTCTCTGGCATGAATTACACCTACTTTGGTGACAGGTATGCAGCAATCTACTATCTAGTACAGTGGTAACGCGCTGGCTTCGCATTCACGAGGTCGAAAGATCGGTTCCCGTCCAAGACCGAGAGTTTAAGCTGTTTACTGGCAGGAACTGCAGTGGTTGGACACCACAGTGGGGGGTTGGGTTTGCCCTGGCTGACAAATACCCATTGTATAATGAAATGGAAATAAATGTTTATTATTATTATTCTCACAAAAGATGTCATACATTTCTTGTACAGATTTGTTGAAAAATAAGGTACTCCAGTCAATAACTGTAAAAAGCTCATTCACTTTGATGTAATCTCCTTTCGGATAGTTCCTCCTCATGTCCTCAGTGCCTCTACTCTCAGGAAGAATATCTTCAATGATATACTCCATCAACAACACACAGTGGTCACTCTTTCCAATTGGTGGTTCATACTCAATTTTTTCAATATCCAACACATTATCTGTGAACACTAGATCAAGTAGTGATGGCTCATCCCCACCCCTGGCCCTTGTTGGTTCCATTACATGTTGGTGTAGGAAATTCCCTTGTACGCAATCTAGGAATCTTGCCCCGAATGAGTCCTCACCACTGTGTGGGTCAAGATTTATCCAATCTATCTCTTTATGATTAAAGTCTCCCATAATCAAAATCCTACATTTTTTTTCCCGTGCCATGTTAACAACTGAGTTTATGACTTCAATAGAACCTATATGACTTTCCTCATAAACTTAAAGCCTATTTTGGTTCCTTGGTGGGTTGTATACAACAGTTATTATAATGCTCTCTGACCCAGTATTTATGCGAGCAACAAGAAATTCCTTGAACTCACTTTCTATAGCCAAGTTTATTTCTGCAACTTGAATCCTTTCACTTATGAGCAGTGCTATCCCTCCACCAGAACTTTCAGATCTTTCAACCCTTAGTATTCTGAAGCCCTTAGGAAAAACTGTGACACTGTTTATGTCCTCACTCAACTTAGTCTCTGTAATTGCTACTATATCTGCCTTACTGTTTGTGAAAGAGTGTTTCGCTCAAAGTCAACAGAGGCTGTTAGATGCCTTATTAAATAAATTTAACATAACTGTTATTTTCTAACTAAAAAAATAATTCCCACTTCTTGACTTTCGCAGATTATGATTATTTGCAATTTGTATTTTAGCTTATAGCTAATTGTAAATATACCTTATTTACTCTTCTTGTACGTGTAGAAGTATAGCCCCGATATAGAGGCTGCTCCTATTTTTCTGTCTGCTACGAGCCAAGAAAATTAGGAGAGAGAAAAAAGAACCAGTAACCTAACTTTTCATTATTATTCTCGTTTTATTTTATTTGCTTCCACTTGTTGCACCTAAAAATACTGTCTCTCCCTTGCATCTCTGCTATAATTGCCTGCCAGGGACCACCACTAAAATAGTCCTTAAAATGATATCAGAGCCAATTACTGCTCTAGAAATGTATCCTACAGATGAACTCACCAGGAGGAACAAGGAGACGCTCTCTTTTGGCGCCGAGACTGCCCAGAGGCAACATCTCGCCTGGGTAGTCTAAGTTTATTTCAAATCTTAATTACGTGGCATCTTCACAGGAATTCATCTAGCACAACAAGGTGAGGGATAGTGTATGGTAAAGCTCGTGGGTCAAGCAAATTGGTTTATTTTCGAGAATTAGTTACATTCGTTACTGGATAAATCTTATGGATTTATATTCTCAGATTCCATTCCCATACACACGAAATTTTGTAGATTACCAAACTGGAATCTCACATGCCAAAGTTAATTCCTTAACCTGTAAATTACAGCTGATATACATTGCTGAGAAGTTTCTTTTCACTGAATGTGATAAACGAAAATCTCATCCTCTGAAGACTGGTTATGAGCCCGTAAAAATCTATCTCTTTTCCTAATAAATTCTAATTTCATTTCACCCCTTTCTATCATCGTAAATAAAGTGTTTTACGTCAAAAACTCGTCAATAAAGCTATTTGCTAAACAAAATGCAAATATTTAAAAGGTAATTTTTCCCAGTTGGCTTTGCAAATATTTCTTGTTAACCACAATTTAATGAATGCATACCGTATTTATCTTGCTAATTCTTCATATGTTGGGGATAAAGTGTTTTGAGTTATAAGTTGCAAATACCTCAAAAGGTGGTTTTGCACCCTTTTTTTCATTGCAAAGTTCTTGATAACTAAAAGTGAATGAATACTGTATTTATCTCGTAGATTCTTCCTTTATCCTAAATAGAGTGTTACCATATTAATTGTTAATCAGTAATAAGCATTGCAACTTTTGTGGTTGCCCACAATTTAAGGAATACATACAGTACTGTATTTGTCTTGCTTAATTCTTCATTTATTGTGAATATATTGTTTTCCTTTAAAACCAGTAAAGAATTAATGGTTTTGTATGCTATTATGGTAGCATAAATATTTCTGGTTAGCTGTGAATAACCAATATATATTCATCCAGTAGAATGACATTGGAAACTCATTATATGTGTGCTCATGCTTTCAGTTTCCCATTATAAACAGTGTGTCATTTCTGTTTCTGAAATTGCAGTGTCCTGTATTCTACTCTGCCTGTGTGACAGAGGTAATCATCGAGTTGAGGCCAAAGTCTTGGCATACGTCCGTGGTGCCGGGAAACGAAATCGTGCTCACCACCTCCGGGATTCGAGGCAGCATTTCATAAAATTTAATTTGAGAAATTTAATTCAATTCTTTTAATGTCATTGCATTTCCAAAATTAAAAGAAAGTTGAATTCTGAGTTTCATTTAACCGACTAATGGTAATAGAGATGGGGTGTTCAAGTACAAATATCTGTCCTGTCTGTTTGTGAGCTCTTAACCGAGCTCGGTACTTTGAGTCCCCTTAGTAAAACAGAATCTTAACAACACTCTAGCATCCTAAACCCCCACAAGATTGGCGCCCGAACAGGGACCCGAACAGACAGACTGATTTTATAAATTTATTTTTATTTTGCTTTTTAACATTGCACATGAAACCCGATTACCATTGGCTCGATTATTGAAATGAATGAATCTTAGGCTGCACACGAAAATTTTCGCGCTAGAAACGTTGCGGATAAGAAATTTTTCTTTATTTTCAATATTGATTATGGTAACTAATATTTTCTTGTTTCCCATGTGGTAAACAATCTATCAGGAAATCTACATGAGATTATGTGGTAACAGACTTTAGAAATTTTGCATGACGAGAAGACGTGTTATATAAAATTTCATTTATTTGCGTGATAAGATTGAGTTTTAAAGCATTCGTGTTTTATATATCCGTTAAAGGGTGATACTTGTTAGGAATTGGGAGAAAGCATATTAAGTATTTTTGCTTATAATTGTGTTTTATATTCAAGCATTGACTGCTCATAGATTGGAAGAAAAACTTTGGTGTCATTTATCGAGCCTAGGCTAAGCCTTTCATGTGTCTGAGTTGTCACTTGAAAATAAATTTTCTCATTACTAGTAGAAATGTGTAATCTGGCTGCCTAGTAAGCTGTTAGCTTATCGTTGGTGTATTTTGCATAGGATCTGTGCCCTTTTGGTAACACTCCAGAATTTTACTTACGACATTTTATTTGTGGGTACTGCCATATACGCGCTCATACGCAGGCACGACCGCGATACTGTACTTGTTCGTATTACTTACGACATTTTATTTGTGGGTACTGCCATATACGCGCTCATACGCAGGCACGACCGCGATACTGTACTTGTTCGTATTACTTACGACATTTTATTTGTGGGTACTGCCATATACGCGCTCATACGCAGGCACGACCGCTATACTGTACTTGATTGTACTCTCAGGCACTGGGTGCTAGTCGGTAAAATTCGTTGTTACTCATTCCTTTCATTTGCACCATAACTGCAGGTACTGCCACGTATTGCTGTTAAGCAGGCACGACTGCCATTCTGTATTACCAGTGTTTCATACACTGTTTTGCAACATTTTGTTGCTGTTGCACTTGATTGTGTTGCTCATTCCTTTCATTTGCACAATAACCGCAGGTACTGCCACATATTGCTGTTAAGCAGGCACGACTGCCATTCTGTATTGCCAGTGTTTCATGCACTGTTTTGCAACATATTGTTGCTGTTGCACTTGATTGTGTTGCTCATTCCTTTCATTTGCACAATAACCGCAGGTACTGCCACGTATTGCTGTTAAGCAGGCACGACTGCCATTCTGTATTACCAGTGTTTCATACACTGTTTTGCAACATTTTGTTGCTGTTGCACTTGATTGTGTTGCTCATTCCTTTCATTTGCACAATAACCGCAGGTACTGCCACATATTGCTGTTAAGCAGGCACGACTGCCATTCTGTACTACCAGTGTTTCATGCACTGTCTTGCAACATTTTGCTGCTGTTGCACTTGATTGAATTTTGAGTCACTTTTATGGTGAGGTTTTGAGATCACTTTTACATTTAAGTTTGAACTGTGGTGTTGAATTTTTTTCTTTCTCTCCTTGGTGTTGTGTGGTTCTTTCATTTTTTTTTCTACTACTGTACTGTAGAGATTTGTTTTTTTTTTGTGGTTGTTTTGGCACTTCGTTATTGACTGTTTAGGAAACCAGGCAGTCACAGGAAACAAACATGGAAACCATCAAAACATTCGATGAGGAGCGTTACCTAGACATACTGATTGCTAGGGGTGAGAGATACGGTTTTTCCCCAAGACAGAAGCTCTTCGAATGGGCTCATGAGAAGATGGTTGAGCGCCGAGATAAGCTGGAGAAGAGAGCAAGTGATGAGGCACAAGCACAACGTAAGGAGGCACAAGCACAACATGAACATGGGCTTGCGCTTGCTCGGCTTCGAGCGGGAATCCCAGACAGTAGTCCTTTATCCGGAAATAGAGATTACAGGAACGGGAAGCACAAGAGCCCCTCGCAGAACTTCAATCGTCCAGCTCCTCCTCCTCACACTCCTAAGCCTTATTACGGCCATGCACCCACACTCAAGAAGGATGACCCGGTAAGACCTAAGCCTCAGCAGTTAAGAGGCAAAGGCCATTACTCTGCTCCACCTTCCCAGGGTTTTCAGCCAAACTCTAAGAGCCACCACGCTCCCTCACACAGCGGCGGCCCACATAGCCGTCTGGCCACTCACTCAGCCCATGTTGTGGAAACAGGGCCAGAAAGGGCCAATGAGGAAAATGCCGAGGAACCACCACACAAACTTGCCAATGTGGAATTCATCGAACATGATGATCTGGAAATGATCCCAAAATGCCTAGAAACCATAAATGGTGAGGAAGCTGAGATAGCCCTTGACACAGGGGCCAATGGCATACTTGTTGACGAGAGAATCGTCAGGGATGAAGATTTTACCAGCAAAGTCGTTCGGGTGCGGGTTACTGAAGGAACACCCCAAATACGACGCTGCTGTGTCATTAACCTGGATTGCAAATACTACAAGGGAAAAGCCCCAGCTGTGGCAATGATTGAGCTTATGTACCCTGTCTTGATGGGTCGTGCACTGAACCTAGTTCCTACTTTCCAGGCCGACCTCTACCATAAGGACATTTCTCGTTATAACTTCCCTCAGGGGAAGTCACATGAAGCCATTTCAGCAGCAACTCCTGGCATCGATGCCAAGAATATGGACGATTCTCCGACTGACTCCGTTGAGTCTGCTGCAGTCAGTACACGTAATGTGGAACGCGGAGAGTTTCCCCCTCCTTTACCAGATGATGCACCTCTAGAGCCATTGAAGTCCCGTCCAGACTTTGCCAAATTGCAGCAAGACTGCCCCAGCCTCAAACGCTGGATGCAGCAGGCCACCGAGGGAAGGACCTTCACAGTGAGAGGAGGAGGCAAGATCACTTACGTCTTTGAAGATGGAGTACTTCGTAGGCATGTGACTCAAGATGGCCACACCTTTAAACAGTTGGTGGTGCCCGCTTCGTTGCGCCGCCAGGCTATGTATGTGGCACACCATTTACCTCTGAGTGGACACAGAGGCAAAGCAAAAACTCGGCATGTCCTTCAGAAGGCTTTTGCATGGCCAAACATGTACACCGAGGTAGACAGATATGTAGGCTCCTGCCCTGTCTGTCAATGCACCTCAACGGCACCGGTACCGAAAGTTCCCATGGGGATAACTAAGCTCTCAATGGAGCCAATTTCCAATGTCGCTATTGACATACTAGGTCCTATTAATCCAACTTTGTCCACGGGGAAACAATTCCTCCTGGTATATGTTGACCTGGCAACAAGGTACCCAGATGCAGTGCCACTGCCTTCTATCACAACTGAAGCAGTTGCTCAAGCCCTATTTGAAATGTGCTCCAGGGTTGGCTTTCCTGAGCAGGTCACTTCTGACAATGGAAGTCAGTTTACAAGTAGGCACTTTGAGGCTTTCTGTAACCTTTTAGAAATCAAGCACATTCGTACGAGTGTCTATCATGCCCAATCAAATGGAGCATGCGAACGCTATAACGGGACATTGAAGCGATGTTTGCGCAAGCTAGTGATAGATATGCCTAGGCAGTGGGACAAGTACGTCCCTGCTGCACTTTTCTCCTTCAGAGACACGCCCCACGACACTACTGGATACTCGCCTTTCGAGATGATTTATGGTCATAAGGTCAGAGGCCCAGTAGAATTCTTGGCAGAATGTTGGGATTCACCTACCATCGAAGATGACGATAGGGACGTTCATGAGTATATTTTGAAGTTTTCGTCTCACCTCAAAAAGGCATGGAAAACTGCACAATTAGCCATTAAGGGTCACCAGCAGACTGCCAAGCTCCTCTTTGACAAGCGTGCGCGGCGTCGTGCCCTGACACCCGGAGATCGAGCTCTGTTACTTCTTCCAACAGATACCCGCAAGCTAATGCTACGCTGGAAAGGACCGTACACTGTGGTACACCGGGTGACCCCTGACAATTATGTGCTAAATGTTGATGGCATTAACCGGAAATACCACATTAACCAGCTGAAGCTTTATTGTGAGGACCCGGAGGCCCACAGGGGTCCTGCGCTGGCGCTCCCAGCAACCCCTATAGATGCCTCCAGCATCAACAGAACCTCCGAGGCTGCAGCACCACAGGTGCTCCATTATAGCCACCCCTTACTTCCTATATTGGAATACTCCACCCTTGCAGTGGAGACAGACTTACGGGAGTGGAGTTTTTCTGAAGAAGCCCCTCTGGCCGCAGCCACCGCCCTTGCAATTGAAGACATAAGCTTAGCTTTTGATGATGGTAAGGATCCTGCCATTCCCACACACCGAAAAGAAAGTGTGAGTAATTGTATTATTGACTCCAGACTGCAACCGAGTCAACGGGAACAGCTGAACAAGCTATTAGAGGACTATGAGAACGTCTTCAACGACCTCCCAGGCATTACCACTACCCTTGAGCATCATGTCAGACTGACTGACCCAGAGCCATTTCGGCATTCCTATGGTCTTCCCCACCAGCTGTCCTTACGGCTGAAGGAAGATCTTGACACTTGGGTCCGCCTCGGAATAGTTGAAAAGAGCATTTCGCCTTGGTGTTCGCCGTTACTGGCAGTGCGTAAGCGAGAGGGCAGTCACAGGTTCTACCTTGACTGTCGTAAGCTTAACTCCTGTACCATCTTTGATGGAGAGCCCATTGCAGACGCCGAGCATATTTTCTCGTTGCTTTCTCAAGCCCGTTACCTGTCCAAGTTGGATTTGGCCAGTGGATTTTGGCAAGTCCCGTTGAGCGAGACTACCAAGCCTCTTACAGCTTTTTCCACAAGATATGGTCTATACCAGTTCAGGGTCATGCCATTTGGTATGGTAAATGCCCCTGGCTGCTTCAGCAGACTCATGAGGATAGTACTACAGGATCTCGACAATGTTTCATGCTTTATAGACGACATCCTGGTGCATTCTTAGGATTGGTCATCGCACCTCGAGACCCTCCGCAGAGTTCTCACTCGTCTGAACCAGCATGGACTTCATTTAAAGCCTTCCAAATGTGAGATTGGTTTCACACAATTGCAGTATCTCGGCCACGTGGTTGGAGAAGGAGTTATGTCCCCTTTACATGACAGGGTACAAGCTATTAAGGATATGGAGAAACCTGCCACTGTCACTCAACTGAGATCATTCCTGGGTAGTGTCGGCTACTACCAACGGTTCATTCCATACTTTAATACTATCGCTGCCCCTTTGCAGCAAATGACCTCCTCGAAGCAAAGTAAATCCTCCCCTGTCAAATGGACAGATGAAGCGGAGAGAGCATTTTTCAAGCTCCGAGAAGCATTGGCAGGTGAGCCAGTATTACAACTGGTAAACCCTGATTTTCCATTTATCTTGCAGACCGACGCCTCAGACGAAGGCCTGGGTGCCGTGCTCTTGCAAGCCCGATCAGACAGCTCAGCAGAAGTAGCTCCAGTGCGACATGCAAGCCGCAGGCTTCGCCCTGCAGAGCAAAATTACTCCACTGTGGAGAAGGAAGCTCTAGCTGTATATTGGGCCATAAAGAAATTTGAAGTCCATCTGTATGGCCAACATTTTACACTGAGAACCGACCACCGACCTCTCCTATATTTACAGACTGCAGACAAGCTAAATCCTCGTCTGAAAAGGTGGGCACTTTACCTGAATCTTTTCAAATTCACTGCCCAACATGTTCATGGCAAGGACAATGACCTTGCTGATCTACTAAGTCGACGGTCGTTACCCTCAAATGAGGAAGCTGGTGCTGTTAGCCTAAATTTGGCTAGTCGGTAAAGATTACTTCTCTAATGTGTTGTTTATTTTTATGTTTATCTTTTATGTCTTTAATACTGTACTGTACTTGTTTATTTTAGCGTACAAACGTTATTCCTAATGGAAGACGAAAAAGATGAAGAATAATTTTTTGATCGTAGTTTTATATTTCCCTTTGTGGGACTTTGAAAGCCAGAACATGGCAGAAACATTTTAGTTTAGTGTTGAATAGCTGAAACTGTTTTAAATCCAGTCGCCAATGTTAATGACGACGTGGTTCAAATGTTTAATTTGCGTATACTGTATTTTATTTTGTATATTATATAATTGCCTTCTTGCATGTGAAGCATTCATAAACTTAAATATTGATATTCACTGATATCTAATTGTGATTTAATTTTCTTGAAATTTGAATTTGATCACATTTCTTTTATGTTTTGCATGTCATTTAATATTTTGTTTACAAGACTTGTTTACTTTTACTAATAGTATGATATGTTCCAGTGGTGGATCCCATTCTTATTGTTCATTTGTTCTTTTCCATGAGAAGGATATCTCATCCCTCATAATAACACTGAAGTCACCGTAACTTCCTCTGTTCTTTTTTCGCCTTCTGTAGTAGAATTTTGCTAAATCAATATTCTCTAGAAAGGGCCTTTGTGACAGAGTGTTTCGCTCAAAGTCAACAGAGGCTGTTAGATGCCTTATTAAATAAATTTAACATAACTGTTATTTTCTAACTAAAAAAATAATTCCCACTTCTTGACTTTCGCAGATTATGATTATTTGCAATTTGTATTTTAGCTTATAGCTAATTGTAAATATACCTTATTTACTCTTCTTGTACGTGTAGAAGTATAGCCCCGATATAGAGGCTGCTCCTATTTTTCTGTCTGCTACGAGCCAAGAAAATTAGGAGAGAGAAAAAAGAACCAGTAACCTAACTTTTCATTATTATTCTCGTTTTATTTTATTTGCTTCCACTTGTTGCACCTAAAAATACTGTCTCTCCCTTGCATCTCTGCTATGATTGCCTGCCAGGGACCACCACTAAAATAGTCCTTAAAATGATATCAGAGCCAATTACTGCTCTAGAAATGTATCCTACAGATGAACTCACCAGGAGGAACAAGGAGACGCTCTCTTTTGGCGCCAAGACTGCCCAGAGGCAACATCTCGCCTGGGTAGTCTAAGTTTATTTCAAATCTTAATTACGTGGCATCTTCACAGGAATTCATCTAGCACAACAAGCCGCGGTGAGGGATAGTGTATGGTAAAGCTCGTGGGTCAAGCAAATTGGTTTATTTTCGAGAATTAGTTACATTCGTTACTGGATAAATCTTATGGATTTATATTTTCAGATTCCATTCCCATACACACGAAATTTTGTAGATTACCAAACTGGAATCTCACATGCCAAAGTTAATTCCTTAACCTGTAAATTACAGTTGATATACATTGCTGAGAAGTTTCTTTTCACTGAATGTGATAAACGAAAATCTCATCCTCTGAAGACTGGTTATGAGCCCGTAAAAATCTATCTCTTTTCCTAATAAATTCTAATTTCATTTCACCCCTTTCTATCATCGTAAATAAAGTGTTTTACGTCAAAAACTCGTCAATAAAGCTATTTTCTAAACAAAATGCAAATATTTAAAAGGTAATTTTTCCCAGTTGGCTTTGCAAATATTTCTTGTTAACCACAATTTAATGAATGCATACCGTATTTATCTTGCTAATTCTTCATATGTTGGGGATAAAGTGTTTTGAGTTATAAGTTGCAAATACCTCAAAAGGTGGTTTTGCACCCTTTTTTTCATTGCAAAGTTCTTGATAACTAAAAGTGAATGAATACTGTATATATCTCGTAGATTCTTCCTTTATCCTAAATAGAGTATTACCATATTAATTATTAATCAGTAATAAGCATTGCAACTTCTGTGGTTGCCCACAATTTAAGGAATACATACAGTACTGTATTTGTCTTGCTTAATTTTCATTTATTGTGAATATATTGTTTTCCTTTAAAAACCAGTAAAGAATTAATGGTTTTGTATGCTATTATGGTAGCATAAATATTTCTGGTTAGCTGTGAATAACCAATATATATTCATCCAGTAGAATGACATTGGAAACTCATTATATGTGTGCTCATGCTTTCAGTTTCCCATTATAAACAGTGTGTCATTTCTGTTTCTGAAATTGCAGTGTCCTGTATTCTACTCTGCCTGTGTGACAGAGGTAATCATCGAGTTGAGGCCAAAGTCTTGGCATACGTCCGTGGTGCCGGGAAACGACATCGTGCTCACCACCTCCGGGATTCGAGGCAGCATTTCATAAAATTTAATTTGAGAAATTTAATTCAATTCTTTTAATGTCATTGCATTTCCAAAATTAAAAGAAAGTTGAATTCTGAGTTTCATTCAACCGACTAATGGTAATAGAGATGGGGTGTTCAAGTACAAATATCTGTCCTGTCTGTTTGTGAGCTCTTAACCGAGCTCGGTACTTTGAGTCCACTTAGTAAAACAGAATCTTAACAACACTCTAGCATCCTAAACCCCCACACTGTTGTGAATCCTATCTTTTAATTCTATTGCCTTACCAGCTAATCCATCTGCATTTGTGCATAACAATCTTAATGAGGCCCCATCCCCTGATCTTCTGTCATTATCTTCTTTATCTCCCCTTTGTCTGGAAGTACTCTGTAACGAAAATTTTTCTTCTCTTCTTCATTTCTTTCATCATTTAACCTTCTTGCCTCTTGCAACAAGTTTTTGATCTTTCCCATCTCTTCCTGTGTTCTGTATCGTCTAATGAACACTTCTTTGCATTCTTGAAGGTCTTTTAGACTTTTTTTTCTCAACAATATTTCCCTACATGTTTCCCCTCTCTCAAAGGTTACTTTTGTTGGTCTCGCCTTTCCTTCCCTCGAATATTTACCTAGTTGGTGTATGTTTACAATATCCTCAGGACCACATACTACTCCAAGCTTTCTTATCAGGTCTACAACCCTAGCTTTATTTTCTTCAAGTCTCCCCTGCCATGTTGGCTCCTGGGATTCACTTATGCCTGAGATTACCACTGTCTTCTCCTTATCAAGTGCCTGTCTGATGAGTGGGTTTGCCCTTTCCATCATAACGTCTTTCATTTTTTTTTATTACTGTCTCTTTATAGTCAACTGTTTGTATGTTTTCCAGTGCCACCACCTTTACAGCCTCTTTTACTGCCATATTACCCTTTAGTGCATCAGCAAAGGAAGTTTTCATGGCATCATTTTCCATATTCAGCTCCTGGAACTCTTTTCTGAACTGTTCAATGTTTTCCTTAATCTGGACATTCCAGGCAGCAATCTCGTCTCTCTCAGAAGAGAGCAGTGAACTAACATCTAATTCCTTTAGGTTGTCATTCAGCTGTTTGTTTTTATCTTCTTGTTTAGAAATTCTAGATTCTAGTTGACTCTTTTCCCCTTCCAGCTTCTTTATTCTTTTTTCTAGTTCCTTTCTCTCCTGCCCTTGTGCTTTATTTGCTTCCTCCAAAGATCTTATTTGTTCTCTGAGTGTTTCATTCTCTTTCATTTCTCCATCCATATTCCGAATTTTATCATCAAGGCTTATAACCATTTCCTCTAACTTCTTGATTCTCTGTTTAAGTCCCCTGATGGCTACCCCTTCTCCCGACCCATGGGTGGGAGAGGTTTGGGACAGAGATGGCCTCATTTTTATGTTCTCCCTCTCACAGAATATAGAAAGAAGACGAGAAAGAGGAAAAAAAAAAAAGAAAAAAACTTTTAATTGAGCTTCACACAGAATTTTTATATCTCCATATAAGTGCTATTTAGTGACTCAGTTTATCTCTTTTCTGGTAACACACATCTTAACTTAAAAACTTGACCATGGTAATTTAAGGATAAAAAGAAAAAGAAAAACAAAAGTCAAACCTGAAGAAAAATTTGAATTTGTGTTTGAGGTGGCACCCACCTGTTTCTGCTATATATTCTTCCTAACTGATAAACTGACTTGCTAACCAAGATATGTTATCACAGGATTAGACTTTACATTTAACTCAATATATATACAAAATAAAAATAAAAAATAGTAAAAGAGAAAGCTAAAAGAAAAGCAAAAAAAATGAAGAAAATAAGACAGCTGTACTACTTGGCAACTTTACTCAGTACTATTGACAGGTGGATATTTGTTTTTTTTTTCTTTTTTTATTTTTAAATTATTTCGTGTATCAAACTAACTAACTAGTTAATATAAATGGGAAGGATACTGATTTTAACACTATATAGAACCACAGGATCAGGTAAACGGCCTAAGAGCTTTCCCCAGTTTACACAAAAAATTAGGTAATCTGATGTGATGGCTCCACCTCTGGCAACTCTTCTAGATTTCCTTCAAGACAGAACTGGACGGCAGCTTCTCTCTCTCCTCACGAAAATGTTCTCAATTTTTTTCCTTTAATATGAACAGTCTCGTCTTACAACAAATATAAGTTTTGTACTCACAATACTCTGCAGGATTTCAGATTTATGGAAATTATGGTAAAGTTTTCCACTAAGCACTTAGTCACTCAAAACACAAGTAGTAATTTAAGAGGAGCAGTTTCGTGTGTCACTGAACGTTGTGTGTGTGTGTGTGTGTATAGGGTGAGCTCCAGAGTTTCAAGTGTTCTAAAAGTACGCACTAAATTAAAAAAAAGTTTGGGAAACATTGGTCTCGACTTTCGAATGGGCATCCAGGTCTGAAAAATGTAAGCTCCCGTTGAAAACTTTAGAATTCATATATTAGGGCGTAATATGAGTGACTACACTTTCTGCATAGCTAAAAAAGCTATTCACTGGAAAGCGAAAAACAAGGATATATATATATATATATATATATATATATATATATATATATATATATATATATATATATATATATATATATATATATATATATATATATATATATATATATATATATATATATATATATATATATATATATATATATATATATATATATATATATATATATATATATATATATATATATATATATATATATATATATATATATATATATATATATATATATATATATATATATATATATATATATATATATATATATATATATATATATATATATATATATATATATATATATATATATATATATATATATATATATATATATATATATACACCGGTATATATATATATATATATATATATATATATATATATATATATATATATATATATATATATATATATATATATATATATATATATATATATATATATATATATATATATATATATATATATATATATATGTATATATATGTATATATATATATATATATATATATATATATATATATATATATATATATATATATATATATATATATATATATATATATATATATATATATATATATATATATATATATATATATATATATATATATATATATATATATATATATATATATATATATATATATATACCGGTATATATATATATATATATATATATATATATATATATATATATATATATATATATATATATATATATATATATATATATATATATATCGGTATATATATATATATATATATATATATATATATATATATATATATATATATATATATATATATATATATATATATATATATATATATATATATATATATATATATATATATATATATATATATATATATATATATATATATATATATATATATATATATATATATATATATATATATATATATATATATATATATATATATATATATATATATATATATATATATATATATATATATATATATATATATATATATATATATATATATATATATATATATGTATATATATATATATATATATATATATATATATATATATATATATATATATATATATATATATATATATATATATATATAAATGAATCACTTTTTTTACCCCGACCGGGACATGAACCTAGGACTTATAATTACTAAGTCAAGGCGCTACCTACTACACCACAAAAGGTTAAAAGGAATCAGACGTTATAGCCTATATCTGCTATACTTAGGAATGAACGCATTCTGTCTGAATGCCACTATGTTCATATTAAAGATTCCTCAACCTCACTCGTGGCTTCATTTTGGCATTTAATTCAACTCCCAATCTCATTCGGGCCCAACAATAGCCAAATAAGCACATTATATATGTGAAAACATTATTCATTCTTTTACCCCGACCGGGACTTGAACCTAGGACTT
Organism: Halocaridina rubra; assembly: GCA_037179515.1. Taxonomy (NCBI): domain Eukaryota; kingdom Metazoa; phylum Arthropoda; class Malacostraca; order Decapoda; family Atyidae; genus Halocaridina; species Halocaridina rubra. The sequence continues at coordinate 43,448 of JAXCGZ010020818.1, read as the reverse complement.
ATAATTACTAAGTCAAGGCACTACCAACTACACCAGAGAAGGTTAAAGGGAATCACACTTTATAGCTTATATCTGCTATACTTAGGAATGAATGCATTCTATCTGAATGCCAATATTATCATATTAAAGATTCCCCAACCTCACTCGTGGCTTCATTTTCGCATTTAATTCAACTCCCAATCTCAGTCAGGCCGAACAATAACCTAATAAGCACAGTACATATGTTAGAATATGAGTCATTTTTTTCCCTGACTGGGACTTCCACCTAGGGCTTATAATTACTATGTCAAGGCGCTACCAACTACACAAGAGAGGTTAAAAGGAAACAGACCTTATAGCTTATATCTGCTATACTTAGGAATGAACGCATTCTATCTGATTGCTACTATGTTCTTATTAAAGATTCCCCAACCTCACTCGTGGCTTCATTTTCGCATATAATTCAACTCCCAATCTCATTCTTGCCCAACAATTACCAAATAAGCACATTACATACTTGAAAACATGGATTATTTTTACCCAAACCGGGACTTGAACCTATTACTTATAATTACTAAGTCAAGGCGCTACCAACTACACCAGAGATGGTTAAAAGGAATCAGACCTTATAGCATATATCTGCTATACTTAGCAATGAATGCATTCTATCTGAATGCCATTATATATACTCCATTCGGGGTAAAAAATATTTCATGTTTTCTCATATGTAATGTGCTTATTTGGTTGTTGTTGGGCCCGAATGAGATTGGGAGTTGAATTAAATGTGAAAATGAAGCCACGAGTGAGGTTGGGGAATCTGTTATATGAACGTATTGGCATTCAGATAGAATGCATTCATTACTAAGTATAGCAGATGTAAGCTATGAAGTCTGATTCCTTTTATCCTACTGTGGTGTAGTTAGTAGCACCTTGACTTAGTAATTATAAGTCCTGGGTTCAAGTCCCGGTCGGGATAAAAAATTATTCATGTTTTCACATATGAAATGTGCTTAATTAGTTATGTTGGGCCCGAATGAGATTGGGAGTTGAATTAAATGCGAAAATGAAGCCACGAGTGAGGTTGGGGAATCTGTAATATAAACATAGCGGCATTCAGATAGAATGAGTTCATTCCTAAGTATAGCAGATATAGCGATAAGGTCTGATTCCTTTTAACGTTCTCTGTTGTAGTTGGTAGCGCCTTGACTTAGTAATTATAAGTCATAAGTTCAAGTCCCGGTCGGGGTACAAAATTATTCATGTTTTCACATATGTAATGTGCTGATTTGGTTATTGTTGGGCTCGAATGAGTTTGGGAGTTGAATTAAATGCGAAAATGAAGCCACGAGTGAGGTTGGGGAATCTTTAATATGAAAGTAGTGGCATTCAGATAGAATGCATTGATTCCTAAGTATAGCAGATATAAGCTATAAGGTCTGATTCCTTTTAACCTTTTTGTGGTGTAGTTGGTAGCACCTTGACTTAGTAATTATAAGTCCTAGGTTGAAGTTCTGGTCGGGGTACAAAATTATTCATGTTTTCATATATGTAATGTGCTTATTTGGTTATTGTTGGGCCCGAAGGAGATTGGGAATTGAATTAAATGCGAAAATGAAGCCACGAGTGAGGTTGGGGAATCTTTAATATTAACATAGTGGCATTCAGATAGAATGCGTTCATTCCAAAGTATAGCAGATATAAGCTATATGGTCTGATTCCTTTTAACCTTTTGTGGTGTAGTTGGTAGCGCCTTGACTTAATAATTATGAGTCCTAGGTTCAAGTCCCGGTCGGGGTAAAAGAATGAATGATGTTTTCACATATGTAATGTGCTTATTTGGTTACTATTCGGCCCGACTGAGATTGAAAGTTGAATTAAATGCGAAAATGAAGCCACGAGTGAGGTTGGGGAATCTTTAATATGAACACAGTGGCATTCAGATAGAATGCGTTCATTCCTAAGTATAGCAGATATAAGCTGTAAGGTCTGATTCCTTTTAACCTTCTCTGGAGCAGTTGGTAGCACCTTGACTTAGTAATTATAAGTCCTATGTTCAATTCCCGGTCGAGGTACAAAATAATTCATGTTTTCACATATGTAATGTTCTTATTTGGTTATTGTTGGGCCCGAATGAGATTGGGAGTTGAATTAAATGCAAAAATGAAGCCACAAGTGAGGTTGGGGAATCTGTAATATGAACATAGTGGCATTCAGATAGAATGCGTTCATTCCTAAGTATAGCAGATATAAGCTATAAGGTCTGATTCCTTTTAACCTTCTCTGGTGTGGTTGGTGGCGCCTTGACTTAGTAATTATAAGTCGTAGTTTTAAGTCCCGGTCGGGGCTGAAAAAAAAAAAAAAAAAAAATATTCATGTTTTCACATATGTAATGTGCTTATTATATATATATATATATATATATATATATATATATATATATATATATATATATATATATATATATATATATATATATATAAATATATATATATATATATATATATAACCGGAACAACAACATATATATATATATATATATATATATATATATATATATATATATATATATATATATATATATATATATATATATATATATAAGAGAGAGAGAGAGAGAGAGAGAGAGAGAGAGAGAGAGAGAGAGAGAGTCCATTAGGAGATAAAATGAACGAGATATAATATGCTTACATGATGGCTGATTTTTTGTCTTGTAGTTGAAATACTAAATCTTATCACTCAAGAACAATAGAAAAAAAATCTAGAAAAAAAAACAAAAGAAAGTTCACTCCGCAGTCTGTCAGCAGGGCTTACTTGCAAATTAACCAAATTTTATCACTGCATATCGGAAGACACATTGTTGTTTTGTACAAAATCTTATTTTTTCCAGTGATATTCAGTAAATTAGCAGATATTTTTTATATTCTACATTTTTGTGGTTTATACCCTCACGTAGAAGGTTTCGCCTCTTCTCTATCGGGTCTCAAGTTTATTTAAATTTTCTTTTTTTTTTTTACTTTTTATTTATCTATCTCACACCTTGAAGGGCTCATTTATAGTAAAGAGTTCGATATCGTAGCATTTTTCAAATAAGTATGTTTTCAGTTTTTTCTCAAACTGCACCACATCTTCACTGTCTCTGAGTAGCGCTGATAATTTATTATATATTCTTGGAGCACTATATTGATAGATTCTCCTATCAATAATTCGATTTTATCTTGGTTCATGCAGTCTATATTTGTCATTTGCATGTCTCACTGTGGTGTTTGCTCCAAGTTCAAAAGGGACTAAATACTCATGTAAGTATTTCGGTTCTCCGATCTTTAATGTCTTATAGGTTAGCAAACAGATTTTGTATGCAATTCTTGCTTTTATCGGCAGTCAATGCAATTCAATCAGTGTCTGTGTAATTCTTTGACGTCGCTGTGTGCCTTTTATTAATCTTGCTGCTTTATTTTGAATGATCTGAAGTTTTTTTAATAATTGTTTGGCAAACCATAGTAAAGGGAATTGCAATAATTCAATCTAGATATTATATGGTTATGAACTAGCGTATTTAGGGTATCTTCATTTAAATACTTTTTGATAAATGCAATATTTCTAAGATGAAAATTACATGTTTTTATTATATTCAATATCTAATTGTTCATAGTTAAAGTATTGTCAATAAAAACACCCAAGTTTCGCACGACTGGTACCAGTTTGATTTTGGATACTCCAATCTGCATATATTCTAATTGTGCAAAGTTTTTCAATGTATATTTTGTTCCAAATAACATGCATTCAGTTTTATCATCATTCAGTTTTAATTTATTTTTAACCATCCAGTTTTTTTTATGTCAACCATTATTTCATCAATCTTATTAGTAGTGTTCTGAATTGTTGTTATCGCAAAATAGTATCGAGTATCATCAGCATACAATTTAAATCAAACATTATGTTTTTTTTAGAATCCACGATAACTCAATTGTATAGATATTAAATAATGTGGGACCCAAGATACTACCCTGTGGTACCCCCTTATTTATATCCATTATATTAGATTTTGCATTCGATATTGTAACTATAGCTTTTCTATTTTGTAAAAAGCTTTCAAGCCATTTATATGAATTTTCATCTATGCCAATAGATTTCAAGTCTCTAAGAAGATACTTATGGACAACTGTATCGAGTGCAGCACTGAAGTCAAGCATTATCAATATTCCACACTTTCCATTGTCAACCATAATAATCATATCATTCATAATAGAGCAAACTGTTGTTTCTGTCGAGTGATTTTCTCTGTAAACTGATTGATTTTCTGGTATGATATTGATGTCTCTAAGGTGAATCCATAATTGATCATTAATTACAGTTTCAATTATTTTTGATAAATATGACAAGTTTGATATCGGTCTGAAAGAGCCTAAGTCATTATGATCACATTTTCCTTTATAGGTTGGTCTAATGCATGTTACATTCTCACTTTTCGGATATTTAGAGTGTCTTATACTCATGTTTACAATATTGAGGTAGAAATCATATATTAAGCTTATATTTGGAGCATCTTTAATATCTTTTATCGGGAATGGATCATTCTCACAATATGTACACTTTACTCTACCAATTACTTTTTTTTTAGATCATCCATGTTTAATTCCTTGAATATATTCAGCTTTTTATATTCCGATTGTGGCATAAATGATGTATCTATAAAATTTATATCAGTAAAACTTCTATAAATAATTTCTGTTATATTATCAAAATATATAGCAAAAATATTTGCCAATGCATTTGGGTTATTACAGTTATTTGGCAGAACTTTTTCTTGATTTATGCCTAATAAATCTTCTAAATTCTTATGCATCCGTTTTGTATCCTTATTTTTCGACTCTTTGTTGTAGTATGTTCTTTTTGTTTTTTCAACCCAACTATTATATTCATTTCTTGCTTTAATGTAGAGTTCTCTTGTTTCCCTTGTTTCAGCTCTTTTCTACTTATCTTCCATGTTACGTCTCTTTCTTTTTGCTATAAGTCATTCTTTATTGAACCACATAGCCTTGTCCTTAATTATTATTTACTTTTCAATTTTGGGGCATTTCTCAGTATAAGTTTCAGAGCACAGTATATTACTTTTATCAACATAGCAGTCTACACAGGACTTACTTTGTATATCAAATAGACAATCACAGCTCATGTTTTCATTATTAATTTTCATTATACAGTCATCAATAACTTCCCTTGCAACAAATCTCGATTTATCTCTATAATTTTTTTCCATATAGATTTAGATTTCTCGAAATCAACACAAAAAGTAATTAATTTATGCACTGGTGAGACTAAAAAATCAGGCTCAACTTCAAGTGTTTTTATTAGGTTAGGATCATTATAATGTATTACCAGGTCTAGTATATGATCATGTATTGTTGTAGGGCCTGTCTCACTGTTCATTAAGTTGTGTGTTTCAAGAAATTCAATAAATTCTTTTTCATTACTCATGACCTCATCTAGTCTTAAATTAAAGTCACCACAAATGAATATTGTTCTCAGCTCATTTATTGTATCTAACAGATTCTCATATTCTTCAAGAAAATTTTTTTTCACTTCTATTAGGTGGTTTAAAAATCGCAATTATTCGTATGAGTTTATAATTGAATGATACTTCTAAATCTGTGTACTCAAAAGTTTCAAAATATAATTGATTTTTTATGATTATTTTAGAAAAAGACTTAGAAATCAAGATACCCACTCCACCACCTATTCTATCCTTTCTGGGTAACTGATAAAAATTATGTGTTGCTGGCTTCATTTCTTTAATTTTTGAGTTATTCCTTACATCACCCCAAGGCCAAGTTTCAATCAATATACATATATCTAGTTTGAATTCATTTTTCAAGTTTCTAATTTTAATAGTTTTGTTGCCCCCTGACTGAATATTTATTAGACTACATGAAATATTACTAGTTTTCTTAGATGCCATGATCAGTTTTGTTTTTTATTCTGGACAGTTCAGCCTTATAAATTGGACATATTTAATTTCATTTGTCGTGTGGTTAGTGTCATTTAATCCTTTCTTTGTGCAATTTGTGCATTTTTCCACTGTTGTTTCTTGACATTCTTTAAGTAAATGATCTCTTCCACACTTTGCACATTCCTGGTTTTTATCGCATCCATTTGCTCTATGTCCAAATTCTTGGCACTTGAAACACTGAAAAACTTTGTAGGTGTCAAATGCTTTACTTCTTCCATACATTGTATACAACACATCATCACGAATCAAGATTTCTTTCCTTATTTCTGGGCTGCATTTTATGATAAGATGATATCTATCATCTTGTTTTGCATTCAATTTCTTGACAATTTTGAAATCATCTTCTTTAAAAAGTGTTTGAGTCCATGAATTCTTCATGACTAAGTTCTCTACAATATCTTCTTCATCTTCTTCTTTGGAAACGCTACATACCTTAATTTTTGGCTTAAGCTTATTCTTTCATTAATTGAGATGTTAGTCTCTTCTTTGTTGTCGTCAAATTCTTTCTTAGCATCCTCCAATTTTTCTTTGTCTATAAAATTTACAATCAAGTGACTATCCTGTGTTTCTTTCACTTCATCAACTTGTGTTTATATCTGCATTATCTTCTTTTTGTTTTCTGCTGCCTTTACTTTCTCATCCGTAGATTTTATCACAAGCGTATTCTTGGTTTTCAACTTCTCTGAGTAAGTTTTCATTTTCTTGTCTTCATCCGATTTCTCGTCACTTTTGTTGTTGTTGTTGCTAATTTTCATATCAATTTCTAATATGTGTTGTTTTAATTCTTCATTCTGTTGACATAGGCTTTCCATTTGTTTAAATAGGCCTTCTATGAAATTCTGTTGTTGTTGCATTTGATCCATTACTTGTAGTAATGATTCAGCATTTGCATTGCAATATTCCCCTTGTACACCTTTCATTGATATGTTTTCCTCACATCCAAAACATTTGTGCATAATCCTTTTGCTGTTGATAACATTGTTGACAACATTCGTGCCCAAATTTCCCAAACCAAAATACAATTCCTCATAATGATACCACTTCTCACAAAAGTCACAGATAATACCCTCATAAACAACTGTTCTGCAATGCCCACTTAGTACAGTATCAGCAGAATCTGCTGACTCTTCAAGTAAAGGGTTTGCCGTTACCATTGTCATATTTTCTCTTGTTGTTATTTCAGTTTTTCCTTTTAACTCTTTTTCATTTTCATACTCTATATACGTAGATACAAGTTCATCAATACAATCACCAATGCTAATTTGTTTCTTTTTTGTTTGCTTCTTATCTTTTCTTTAAAATGTTTTCATGTTTTCCACCACCACAGGGTGGGGGGGGGGTTAAGCAACCACTACAACTAATCTTTCACTCTAGTTCAGTTAATGATCTCACTAATTAACCCTAATGTATTGATTTTCACTTTAGTCGATACTTATAATCACTCTATTGCATTTTTTCAGAACTTATTTTGTTCAAAGTTAATACAAATCACTAGAATCACGTGCTCCTTCACAGGTGCGTTCACTCTCAGACATAGCCTATGAATGTGACTTGACAGATAAGGATTGATACAGACAGCTAGAAACCTATTTTATACTCCGTGATACTAAGAAGTGCCACTGAATCCAATAGAAAGTCTTCCGTGAGAACTTCTATTAAAAGTTCTCTTCTGATTGTTACGCAGTTAAAAAGGCCCTTCAATTTTTGCATAACTCGGGGCCTCTCTTTCAGGACTATCCTCTCGTGAACCCGTCAATCAATAACAACAACAACAACAACAACTGCGATCATTAAACAAGACAACGCAGTCAACGTGAAAATTTGGTGTACATTTGTTATCGTTATCCTTCAAGATATATCTCACACTTCTTAGAAGGATGAAACTCATCACTCATAATATGTTAACGAGCAAAGCCATAAAGAATGTCAAGGAAGGATTTCCTCTTCGGATACAGGTATCCTCTAAACCGCATGACTCTTTACTCTTGATCTTATATGCTGCATTAAACATTTTTACCCCTAGCCGGGATTCAAATCCGGGACATAATGTGTGCCAAAGTATTACTAACTGTACCACCGAATGTATAAGAAAGAAAGGAACCTCTTACCTAACTGCTAAGCTAGAAACTAAACGGACTCTCTTGAATTGTCAAGGTGTATTTTACTCTTTTCTGCCCAACCTCACTCGTGGCATCTTTTCGCTTATAATTCACATACCTTCCGTAAAGTCATCAGCAATGATGGGTAATATAACAGTTTAGTACCGCTGCCGAATTTCGGCTATTTCCTGCCAATTCTTAACCTAACCTAACCATTCTTAATCTAACCTAACCTAGCCATTCTTAACCTAACCTAGGTTAGGTTATGAATTGTTAAGTTAAGAATTGGCGAGAAATACCCGAAATTCGGCCGCGATACTAAACTGTTAAATTACCCAATGATGCATAGTGAACTCTTAAAGAGTAATATTTTAAGATATTATCGCATCTGTATTGATAGTAAGTGATGTTATTTGCGAAGTTGAGAGCTCTAACTACTTTCGGAAACTGTCCACTTTCACTCTTCAACAAGTTAAATGAAAATACAAAATATTAAGAAAGTATTTAATGCAAAATAAATGGGTAAATGGGTTAATAATTAGTGTTACATCCCCTTCTTGTTATATGAATATACAGAACTATGAAGAAGGGCATTTTTCTTTTTTTTTATAATTGTGCTTGTCTCAATTTGGAACTGAAAATTATAATTTTCTATGGATTTCCTCATGTGCTTTGATTGAATATGACTTTGAAAACCGTCGGGATATATACGCTAACCTAATCTAACCTGACATATCCTAAGCTAACCTAACCAAACTTTAAAAAAAATAGTAATTTACGACAATTTTCAAGGTTACAGTCATTCAAAAATATCAAACCCATAGGGAGAATTTCGTAAATTACTATGTTTTAGGTTAGTTGAGGATAGGTTAGGTTAGCATATATTATCGGATGGTTTTCAAGGTCATATGCACACAAGAAACCATAGGAAAAATAACATTTTCATTTCCAAATTGAGACGGACGCAGTTGTAAACAAAGTCTGAACCAACAAAAACATATGTTGGTTTTCAACTCATTTATCGAGTAGGGGTTAACCAAGCCTATGTAATGACTTTCTTAAGATTTGTTTTCTGCCAAAGGATGTGTAAGTAACGATTTATCAACACCAAATTCTTATGTCACGCCTAGAGTTACAAAAGTATGTCTTGAAATATGCTATAATATTAGGTTAGCTTAGTTCATCCTCAGTCAAGAAACTAGTTGATAATGAATTTATTGTTTTTTAATGGTTTTGAATTATTCTTAAATGTTTGACCAGCTAGGTGTAAGGGTAATGAGCCTCCTGGCTTGTACAGTGGTAACATGCTTGCCTCGCATTCGCAAGGTCGACGGATTGCACCTCGTCTAGGCAAGAGAATTTAAGTTGTTTACTGGGGAGGTTAATGCTGTGGCTAGGCACCACAGTGGCGGGTTGGAGCCTGTGCCGGCTGGCACCCGCCCTATGGGTCCTCCATTACCCGTTCCACCCGTCCATGGGTGGATAATAAAAAAAAAAGTAACAATTTACCCCAAAAAATAATAGTCCCAATTATCAGTTCTATTCTTAGCTGTTGGTGAACTAACCTAAATAATCTAACCTAAACTTATACTCTGCTGGGGGTGTGAAAGTAAATATTTACCTTCTTTATTTTAAGTTGGGTTAGGTATGAGGGGTCAAGGGGCAAATTCCCCTTGTTAGGAAAATTGACTCTTAAGTTTACTTGGATAATTGATTTGTTCTCTGAATTATGATTTTTAAATGATTAAGTATACAATATGATTGACTAGGTATGGATGGTCATATCTAAAAAACTGCTCATTTCTGGCAGTAATTATCATCAAAATCTATCGAGTCAAATAGAGAATCATCAAAATCAATCTTTATCAATTGAATATCACTACCATCATTATGTTCCTTTGTCCAAATCAATTGTGGGGATTAGTTTCACAAATTTTTGAAAGATGTCCAGTTTTCCTTTGCACTGTTACTAATATGCAGTCTCAGAAACTTAGCATTTTAAAAAAGTGTATGCTGTCAGCTGGTCGTACCAATTTAGCACCCATAACTGTGCACCCTTGAAACGTTCACATTTTGAAATTAAGTAGTATGTTAAATTAAAAAAAAATAAAGAAGTTTTTAGATGTCGATTAATAGAGCTGCAAGAGAAATGTGTCTCTGTGTTGTTTAACTGATTTGTGTGTGCATCAGGAATATTAGCTGTCAGTAACAAATTATTTTATTCTTCAGACAAGTAGCATATCCTTAAACTCGAATAATTTTATTGATTTAAGAAATTGATCTGTTACTGGCTTGGGGTTTGGAATTTTCTCGGTTTTCAGTATGTTTCATCGACAATCTCATCAGAATTATGTGTTTTGTATGGTAAAGAAAGCAATTTAAATTTTTTATTGAAATATTGCTGTGTTAGTTTTGTATACAGATGCCTCTGTATATTTGTAATGATAGTGAATGAAGAGTGTATAGGCGGCTTGGCACATTCGTTTATAGATGACTAGTGTGCAGGGTAAGGAGAATATCTACAATTTTTATTAATATAATATTCTGGTGTATTTTTCGGTACAGCCTATTGGCACCATGTAAAAATTTGCTAAATATGTCGGCTATCATAGAGTGGTTGTCTCCACAAGTAAAATATTATAAGCACTTTTTGCACTTACAAATCATAAGTTTCTTCATTGCAGTGTCTCTGCCTGGGAACTGTAATTATCAGGTGCCAAGCTCTATTTGCTCTTCTTTTAGGCTATAATCATCCTCTACTTCATTGTTCATCAATCAAACTTTAGTCGGTAAATGGCTCTGCTCTTACTATTCTGTATCCACACATGCCAAAAGCACAGATGAAATGTGAACTGTCGAATTTGTTAACAATACTTGTGGCAGATATTATTCACCACTGCCTGACTATTTTCGAAAAAAATGCAATATATTTTAGCACTAAAACTCCTGCTACACTCCCTATCATATTCAAATGAAGTGTTGATATCATATAGTAAGATAACGAACACAGAGGCAGTAATTTTATCTTATGATCTGTATAATAGATGGAATTATATTGTTCAATACTATGTCTATCTTTACAAATATGTGGATTTTGAAATATGCAAAATCATCTTGGTCTTACTTAAAGATCCCCAAGGTAAATAGAGTCGAAAAGGTAGCTGTGTTTGGATGTGTCTTGCACCGCTCCTGTTATTATTGGAGTTGTCCACGACAAAACTTGCCTGATTTGGAATAGTTTGAGAATAAGTGAAGATAAGAATGACGTCGACATCTGGAAAGAAAGACAAGGATAATAATAGATGGGAACAGAAGAAAAAAGCCACAGATGATGTGGCTGGGAAACCGGCGCCGAACTGTTGTTGATAATGGTGCTTCAGGTGGTAGAGCAAGGGATATTTGTGGTCACTGTGATGCGGTGGTAAAGTGATGCTTTGTTCTCTGACTACTGAAATTACTGGTACCATGCAAGATGTGAAGGTATGTCCACTGGTACTTATCAGATGTTTAGTAGATTAGCTAATCAAATCAGCAACATGTTGTACTATTGTGATTTCAGTCACTGCAAAGTTGTGTCTAAGGAGATCTTGAAACAAATAGGCCCAATTAGACAGAAAGTTAATGAAAATACAAGGCGGATTAAAAAGCTAGATGAAAGAGCTCATCAGCAAGAAGCTGTGATTGAGAAGTCAGTATCTGATGAAATTACTAGGTGTTTGGATGACAACATTGAAACTAAAGTACAAAGAGAATGGGTAATATTAAGGATAGAAAAGTAAGGGCTAAGAATGTGATGTTCACTGGTATTGTCGAGTCAAGAAATGGTGATGAGGATGTTAGAAAGCAGGAGGATATTGGGAAGATTGAAGCCTTGCTTGTAAAAGATTTAGGTATTGACTTGTACAGGTCAAGATAACCAATGCTATAATGATAAGTAAGCAAAATATAAGGAACAAAGATAATAGGCCTAACTCAAGATTGAGGAAAGTAATGTTTGAAAATAAGAAAATGACCTCATTAGTGGCAAAATCAGCAAAGAAATTTAGCGAGTCAACAGCTGAAGATGTAAAAAACATTAAAATATTTAGGGATATGAGTAAGAGTGATCATGAGAAAAGAAAATTACTAGTTGAAGATATGAAAAAAAGAAATCAGGAACTACACGACAATGGTATAAGTGATATGAAATGGGTAATCAAGGGATCCGATGTTGTTAAAGTTAAGAGAAAAATTTTTAGTAACATCCGGAACTGCAAAGACCTCTCAGGAAAATATTGGCCAGTCGGTTTTGAATTGCTTATATGCTAATGTAGATGGTATATGTAATAAATTGAGTGAATTTAAAAATATTTTGGATATATATAAGCTCTCATTAGTGTCTTTAACGGAAACAAAGCTGAAAGGAGATATTAGTACTAGTGAAATTTTTGATATAGAAAATTATGAAGTGTTTATGAAGGACAGAAATTTTTCAAAATGCACCTGGTGGGGGTGTAGTGATTTTAGTTTAGAAGTCTTTGCTTTTCTCAGCAAATGAAATAAGATATCTAACAGATCATTTATATGAGGAAGCTATATGGTGTGAAATTAAACTCAGGATTAAGAGTATTCTGCTGGTGCTGTTTACAGACCACCAAACTCAAGTAGGGAAAAGAATTTACTACTAAATGATCTCATTAGATTAAGTGAAGGATATGATAATAGTTCTCAGGAATTACTATCTGGAGACTTTAACTTTGGTGTTGTAGTTTGGGAAAGTAATTCAGTTGATGGTGATGGATATCATGTTGTTGATGCCAGAAATTTTTTGGATGCTATTAATGATTCCTTTTTGTATCAACATATCTTAGAACCTACCCACAATGTTGGCTGTGATAATGAATCTTGTCTATACTTGGTATTTACAAGAAATTTATTTGATATTGAAAATGTTCAATTTTTGTCTTCCTTGGGTAACAGTCATTACTCCACAATTGTATATGATTTTCTTATTGATGATGGTGAAGACTGTGATGTTATTGATGTAAAATATAAATATTGTTTACATAAAGGTAATTATAATGAGATTAAGAGAGAGTTAGCATTAATTGACTGAGATCAAATCTTTGCTGGTAAGACTATAGTAGAGAAATATGATATTTTTATTAAAATATGCTGAGAGTTAATTAAGAAATATGTGCCTAAAAGAGAGGTAGTTGTTGGAAAGGCCAAAGCAAAGTGGATGAACAAGGAGGTGAGGACTCAAATTTTTGTAAAAGAAAGAGCATGGAAAAGACTTAGGGCAAGAAAAACTCCTTTCAGAGTGGAAAGATATAGACAAGAAATGAATAAAGCAAATGCTATGGTAAAACTGGCCAAAATTGCTTTTGAAAAGAAACTTTCTAGGACATTAAATGTAACGCCAAGCTATTTTGGAGCTTCATTAGAATCAGGACTAAAATTAAGGAAAATATGTTGAGAGTAAAGAAAAGAAATAGGTTGATGACAGAAAATGATGCTGAAATGGCAAATGAATTACATCAAGCATTTCAAAGTGTCTTTGTTAAGGAATTAGATATATACGTACCAGACTTTGGTAATGGGTATAATGGATCTACCTTGGAAAACATTGAAGTTGATTTAGATACTGTTTTAGGGCTACTTAAGAAGTTAAATGTTAACAAATCAATGGGACCTGATGGAATCCACCCAAAGTTTTTGAACGAATGCCATATTGAGTTGACTGTTCAAATAACGATGATAATAAAAGACTCATTGGAAGCAGGGGTATTACACACCATATGAAAATTTGCAAAGATTTGTCCTAACTTTAAAAAAGGCAATAAGCTGGATCCTCTCAACTACTGACCTATATCCTTAACATGTATAATATGTAAAACATGTGAGACCATAATTAGAAATAAGTTGATAGAACATTTGGAGTTAAATGATATCCTCACTGGAAAACAGCATGGTTTTAGGAGTAAGCGTAGCACTGCTACAAACCTCTTGGAGTACTTGGAAGTACTGATTAAGGCAGTTGATCCTTTGATACAATTCCACACAGTAGGCATTTAAATAAATTGTATGTTTATGGTATTCGAGGCAGTGTGTTGTAGATCAGCAGCTTTCTTGGAGATAGAAAGCAGTTTGTTGAAGTTAGGGGTCAATATTCCACCCATCTAATACTAACATCAGGAGTGCCACAGGGGTCTGTTCTTAGGCCAATTCTATATTTGATTTTTGTGAATAATTTAGTCAAGGAACTTGAATGCCCTGCCTTGCTGTTTGCAGTTGATGCAAATTTTTTTATTAGAATTAACTCTGATGAAAGACATTCAGGCTATGAAAAAGGACCTCCAAAAACTTCAAAGTTGGAGTGAAAAATGGTTTTTGGAATTTAATCCAGACAAATGTGCAACAATGCATATTGGACATAGGAACCCGGAAACTTCTCATCAACAGAATGGAAGAGAAATCAAATCAACAGAAAGTGAAAAGGACCTAGGAGTTCTCATTGCAAAGGATTTAAAGCCAGGCCAACATATTGGCAGTATAGTGGCCAAAGCTAATAGAGTAGTGGGATTGATTAAGAGGAATTTTACCTATATGGATATTGATGTGTCGCACACTATACTGTTCCTTGGTCCGACCGGACCTTGATTATGTTGTCCAGGCTTGTCACCATACTATAAGAAGGACATTGATGAACTCGAAAAAGTCCAAAGGAGGATGACAAAGTTGGTACCCGAATTAAAGGATTTACCCTATGAGACAAGATGCCAAAAAATAGGAATTACATCACTCCAGCAACGAAGACTTTGCGGAGACCTGATTGAAGTGTAGATCATCCATGGGTTTGATAATGAATATATGAATGATTATTTTGAATTTAATACCAATAACACAAGAACGAATATCTGCAAATTGAAGAAAAGAGGACATGTTAGAACTGTCACGAGAGCAAATGCATTTAGTGTTCATGTTGTAAATCCCTGGAATGACCTCCCTGAATAATAGGTGCCTTTAAGAGCAGACTGTATAATCACTGGAATCAAAGAAACTAGGCTAGTAACAATGACATCATCTGACATCATAAAGTACTGCTTTCTTAAATAGAAGACGATTACTTTCCTTTAGTTAAGATTGGATGGAGAGCATTTGAGATCAAGTATTAAAATGGATTGTACGAGGAACCAGGAACCAAGCGACAATGACTGGGATGAAATAACCATGGAAATGGAAAATCTGTATTCTATTGAATACATTAGATGATTTATAGTGCTCGAATTGGCTACAACCACAACTATAAAATAGCTAAGTCCAACACTTAGAAAAATAAGTTAAGGTGTGACCACAACAAGATAAGTCTTATTCTCCCACTAAAAACAAATAGAAGAGTTCCTGCTATTCCCATCCCAGGTTCGAAGACTCTGATTTCAGGGATTCAAACAGCTTTACTTACTTGTTTTAACTAATCAGTACAGTTAGAATATATACCAGCACACCTGGATAGGATTGGAAGTAAGTTAATCTAGCTTATGTTAGGTAAGGGTAAGTTAGAGCCATAAGATCGAGGTCTGGCTTAGGTTAGGGTCGTTGATTGATTGACTAATATGTTCTTCTTTGTAGTATCTGTGATTTAAAAGACATTAATAGTCTTATGAGTTAATTTGATATAATTTCATATTTCCTAAATATGGGCCCCTGTATTGATAAGGTTTGAGGAAATTAGTGTATTAAGGAATTTCCAGCCATATTAATAGGCAAAGTAAGTCAAAGCAACTTAAAGATATGTACGAGTCACTTTGATTATTATTCTTATGACTTGCAACACTACCAAACATCCAAATGTCTTTCAGTAATTAGAGCTACAGCAGAGAATAGTACCAACAAAAGAAAAGTCATGGTCTCCAAATGTGACTGACCCTTTTTGATCTTGATTACAAGTTACCAGGATATTGTCAAAACATATTAGTATTATAAATGATTAGGTGGGGGGGGGTTTAGAAATATTTAGCTATATTGAAATCTTATATGCAACTTCATAATAAGACAGGTTTTAATTTTTACTTAAGAAAAATTTATTATCGCTACTTGGAGACACAATAGTACTGCCTTTGTTTACACATTTGATATACTTTATATACAGATTTATCGGACAACTTGATATCATGTTAAAATCTTCAAAAACTCTCTTTATATTCTGATGCGTTTGTGTTGTTTTCATAGTTAATTACTAATTTAAAGCTTGTGTAATAAAACACTTTAATATTTACTTAACTCTGATCTCATTTTTTTTATATTTCAGGCAGATGAAGTTCGGAATGTGGATATTGAGTTTGATAGAGAATTCATATCAAGAATGATTCCAAAGCTAGATTGGAATGCTTTAATATTTGCAGCCCAATGTGTAGGTAACTGAATTTTATTTTTTTATGTCTGATACCGTGCCAGGCAAAGAAAATTAATCTTAGCAGGCCCAGGCACCAAGAAAACATCAAAGAATAAGGCAGAAATAAGAGAATGATAAACAATAATAAAGAAAGGCTGAAAGAATAGAGAAACTAATGAAGGCCTAGTAATATGCCAGGATTAGGATTTGAGAAAACGTTATATCTGTTATTTAAAGGAAGAATGATCCTAAGATTTAGGAAAGACTGAAGGAGGAAGAGATTTCCAGAGTCTGGAAATTGAAGGAAAGAAGCAGTCACTGCACCAACAAATCCACGAGCTACTAATCGCCTCGCAGCACTTGTGTGACTGAAAAAGTATAAATGGAAAATGCTGTATTGTCCAAGCACTCAAAGCTGCACTATGAATGGTGTTTATCCGTATATATCATCATAGGAAACTATTAGCAAAAGCTGATCTCCATATTACTATGAAATATATACAAATCAAAGTTTTCACATTCTCATTTAGACACATTACAAATATAGATAATATATACCTATCGGTATTGCCTGGTGACTCCAGATGCAGATATAAAAGTAAATTACTACAGAAATTAACGGAATATTTTTTCTCACAACATTTAACGAAATTTGTTTAGAAAAATGGTTTTTCTTCTGTCACGTAAAGTTCTGATTAAACTAGGACTTGCCCATAAACCATGCCTGGGAAAGTTATAACCTAATCTTCTATATAAAGAAGGTTTACATGTTGTATTCTCTGCGTAGTATTGTAGAATAATGCATACACTCTGCCTGTCAGGTAACATTTCTCACTACAGGAAGTAGATGTTATAACAATCTTAGCAACCACTCTCATCACTATCTCTCCACCATTCTACAGGAATACCTGAAGTAATTTTGCTTATACCAAAGCCCTTTTATCTTTCTGTCTTGTTTAGAACAGTCTCCTCTGTCTCTTCACTCCTCAGATTATACATTCCTCCTCTTCCCAGACATACAATCCCTCACTATTCCGTGTTACTTCTCATAGATCACCTCCTCAAATACTCTCTCAACCTCTGTCTCACTTCACCTCCATCAGTTTTCCTTAGACCAATACTTCCTTCCTCCACCCTCATTATTTTTATTTTCCATTTTCCTCATTCCAAAATCTCCTCTTGTACACCACTGATTCTGAACTCTTGTATTCTACCACTTACGGTACAACTCTTCCTCTAGGATCTTTTCATCCTCTTCATTCGAGCAACCACCACTGCAAATTCCAACAAGAAATTCTTAAAAAATGCAATACTCTCTCATTTATTACCATTTGTTGCTGTAACATTTTTTTCAACCTCACTTCAAATTCAGTTGGTATATTTATATATAATTATGTTAACTACGTATCAAGGAAATGTTGTTATCGCACAATGTAAAATGCAATTTTAGAGCCGATGCTTATAATTTGCATATCAGAACAAAGATTGAAATTGTTAT
Source organism: Halocaridina rubra (assembly GCA_037179515.1). Taxonomy (NCBI): domain Eukaryota; kingdom Metazoa; phylum Arthropoda; class Malacostraca; order Decapoda; family Atyidae; genus Halocaridina; species Halocaridina rubra. The sequence goes on along the minus strand of JAXCGZ010020818.1, from coordinate 25,491 downwards.
TAAAATTTTGGTAGAAGAATACTCTACCTAGTGGATTCATCTTGCTAATTCACGTAATTGTTTACAGGTAGGACATCAGGAAGATTTACCTGAGACACTGCCTGAGGGATATGATAATGATGACGAGTTACTGAAGAAGTTACATCATATTTTGCTTGAGGTGAGAGCTTTCATTAATTATGTAATTTTATTCCTCAAGCACATAATTCCCGAATGCGATAATCATAATCGTTTTTGTTATGTATTTACTTAGATATTCAGCTCACTATCATTGGAATAGAAAATATCACCATATACCTTTCATATACCTGTGGGACGTCTTTCGTAGTTGAGGTTTTTGGTTAGTAAATAATCACATTGCATCATTATTCGTATTTATATGTTATGAAGTTCCTTTATGTCCTTATAAACAGGAGGACCCCAATCCTTAATTTTTCCTTAAATCCATAAATATTAGACCTATATATTATGTTAAGAAGCAATTTTTTAGTTTAATGTTAAATTTGCACATATAAAACTATGAATATTCAAATTATTATATTTTTTATGATATCAATTCATTTGAAATATTTAAAACTTGCCTCCTTGGCAATTCTTCCTTGAAAATCACAATTAACATTACTATAGTAATATGAGGCAGTCCAGCTATAGTCAGAATTGTACAGAAGATGCAATTATAGCTTTTACTAAATACATTTGTACTTTGTGACTATCAGAAAGGGAATGCTTTAAATCCCTTTAGTCAAGATTCTTATTTCAGAGATACTTAGTTATGACTTCTTAGAGGAAACATGTTTTTATGCATATTATTTAGAAATGTAGCATGGTTGGTGAAGTGCAACTTGTTCGTTCACACGTTAACAATTTACAGACTTTCAACACTTAATGTCTAATGTATGTTCCATAAATATACATGTTAAAGCAATTTTACATGATGTTAATATTATATATAATAAAACCTATAGACTACTGTTCACTTTACCTATACTGTACTCATATAGCCTGTATAGCCAGAATCTCTATGCTGAACTGTTTACCAACAGAAACAATACACTGTATTGTAAATAATAATATGGAAAAAAGTGAAATGATAATTATAATAGTAATAATAATAATAATAATAATAATTGTAATAATAATCCTTAATAATAATAATAATGATAATAACAACAATACTGTAATGTACAGTAATAATCATTCAAGGGATATGGCATTTAAGAATTGACTTTTTTTTCATATTGGCTCAGAGTAGGCTGCAGTAATTAGCACATGTATAACTCGTTTCATATTATTCTAAGTTCAAATAACATGTACAGTAATCTGTACTGTACTTACATAGTAGAGAGCTGTAGACTTCAAGCATCAGTGTGCAAGGCTGAATATAGCTGAAAACTATTCTTGGTCGTGTGAGGTGAGTTTGGACGGTATGGAGTAATACAAAGGCCACAATCCTCCTTGTAAGGGAGTGGCTGAGTTGAAGCACACTTAACAGGAGCTAATATACCTCGATCACTCCTCGTATTTCTTTTGGGATAAAAGGCTGCCTCAATGCCCCCTGGACCAGAGAATATATTTAATTTTATCTGTTACTAGGCATTTTCTTTTTTTTCCCTCTGGGGTGGGGAAATAATAATAATGCCTCCATGTTCCCCTGAATGATTGTCAACTAAATGGGGTGGCTTAAGGGGGCTAGTTTTCTCCACTGTATTTTCCTCCTGCAGTAAGTCAAGGAGTAAAAGGGTATTTTGTTAGGAGAATTCTTGTGGTAAGCTCAGCAATTGATTAATTGGGTCAATGGATGGTCTTTTGGACTTAAATAGGACTGTCCATAACATTTTGATGTTAAATCTTCCTTCAGTTACAGTTCTTTTTATATGCCTACATCAACACCGAATATTCTCGAAGGGCAGATTTATTTTTTCTTTATTTTGGTCTGTCCTGGTGTCATAATCATAAAAAAAATAAATAAATAAAAAGACAATAATTAAGCAGTTGCACAACACAGTATGTACTGAATTTTTTTTTTCGTAAAGCCTTTTCAGGTAATGGAAAGCACACTAAAAATTATGTACTTACGCCACTTTGAAGACACATCTTTCTCTACTTGAAATGCTTAAATGAATCATTTTTACCTCGACCGGGACTTGAACCTAGAACTTATAATTACTAAACCAAGGCGCTCCCAACTACACCACAGAAGGTCTTTAAAGGGAAACAGTACTTAGAGGTTATATCTGCTATACTTGGAATGACTGCATTCTATCTGAATGCCACTATGTTAATATTACAGTTTCCCCCAACCTCACTTGTGCTTTCGTTTTCGCATTTAATTCAACTTCCAATCTCATTCGGGACCAATGATTCTTGTTTTCACATATGGTAATGTGCTTATTTGATTATTGTTGGTCCCGAATGAGATTGGGAGTTGAATTAAATGCAAAAATGAAACCATGAGTGAGGTTGGGGCACACTGTAATATGAACAGAGTGGCATTCAGATAAAATGCGTTCATTCCTAGTATAGCAGATATGAACTGTAAGATCTGGTTCCCTTTTAAGACCTTCTGTGGTGTAGTTGGTAGCACCTTGGCTTAGTAATTATAAGACCTAGGTTCAAGTTCCGGTTGGGGTAAAAATGATTCATGTTTTCACATACGGTAATGTACTTATTTAATTATTGTTGATCCCGAATGAGATTGGGAGTTGAATTAAATGCAAAAACGAAACCACGAGTGAGATTGAGGCAAACTGTAATATGAACAGAGTGGCATTCAGATAGAATGCGTTCATTCCTAGTATAGCAGATATAAGCTGTAAGGTCTGTTTCCCTTTTAAGACCTTCTGTGGTGTAGTTAGTAGCACCTTGGCTTAGTAATTATAAGTCCTAGGTTCAAGTCCCAGTTAGGGTAAAAATGATTCATGCTTTCACTTATGTTACTGTGCTTATTTGATTATGCTTAAAATGCTCTGTTCTTTTTTTTCTAGTCTATTA
>JAXCGZ010020818.1:0-15000 GCA_037179515.1 Halocaridina rubra | reverse complement strand
TGATCTTATAATTACCAATACACCTAGTTTTATAGTTCACCACGATGTCTTACCTTGTCCTGTAGGAGACCACGAGCTTCTAATAGCTACAGTTAATGTCAGGAAGGAAAAGAGACCGCCAATTGTTAAAACTTTCCGATCTCTTGAGAATTATTCTCAAAATTGTTTCTGCGACACTCTTCTTAATGAATACAACATTTTAAATTCAATACTAACTACAGATTGTGTAAATTATCAAGTTTCTACTTTTACTGATGTTTTTACGAGATGTTTAAATGAATGTGCCCCTCTTACAACCAAAGTCATGACACGCCCTCCTGCCCCGTGGATTGACTCTCAGTTAAAAGAGCAAATGAAAAAGAGAGATGACCTCCTAAGGCAATTTAAATCTGATAGACAAAACTCCGAGATGGAAAGAGCCTATAGAAGAGAAAGAAACCTTACTAAAACAATGTTGTCCGAAAAGAAGAAAAATCATTTCAGGGAAGAATTTTCCAAGTATAAGGGAAATATCAAAGGAACTTGGAATGTTATAAAAAGAATAATTCCTGCAAATAAGGAAATCTTAGAAAATTCTGACCTTCTCAGTGATAATGTGGAAAAGCGAGTGAATGATTTTAATAAGTATTTTGCTGAAATAGGTAAGTCCACATATGAAAAGTCCCAAGAAAATAATGACTTGATTATTAATCAACCACATAATTGCCAGCCTCCAGCTGAAAGAAGTATTATCAATAATTTTAGACCGCACCCAATCGATTTAGTCACACTTATTCTTATCATAAAGAACCTCAAACCAACAAACTCTTGTGGTTCCGATGGGATACAACTTCGCTTCCTAATTGACTCATTGCCAGTTACAGTATTTTTCATTTTAGTCATTGTAAATACATCCATTGTTACAGGCAGTTATCCTAACCTCTGGAAGCATCCCTATATCATCCCCGTTTTTAAGAGTGGAGATACTAATAATGTTGAAAATTATAGGCCAATCTCTCTTCTCAGCATTCTGTCTAAAATACTTGAGAAGGTAGTTGCCACCCAGTTAATAAATTTCCTTGAATTAAATTGTCTATTATGTGAAGAACAACACGGTTTTCGGCCTAAACTTTCGACCGAGACGGCCCTACTTAAAATTACTGATAAAATTTATAGTAATATTGAAAATAAGAAAATATCACTTTTATTATTGTTAGATTTGTCTAAAGCATTTGACAGTGTACACCATCAAATTCTAATGAGAAAACTTTCCAAAGTTCATGTTGACTCATTTTGGTTCGAAAATTATCTGAAAGATCGAATTCAATCAGTTCGAATGGGCTCGACTCTCTCTTCCTCTTTAGATATCAGTTTTGGCGTTCCTCAGGGTTCAATTTTAGGTCCTCTGCTTTTCTTAATATATGTTAATGATTTACCTCAATTTATAAGAGATTGCCTACTTGTTATGTATGCTGATGACACCCAGATTATGCTTACTGGTGACATTGATAGAATTCCTGAAATCTTAAAAAGGGCTGAAGATATATTAAACTGTACCAAAAGTTATTTTAACAGTAATGGTCTTTTACTGAACGAAAATAAAACTAAATTCGTTATTTTTGGATCAAATCAATACCTGTCCCGCATTCCTGAGAACATCAGTATAAATTTCAACAATGTTTCACTCTTCCCATCTAATAAGGTTAAAAATCTAGGAGTTATTATGGACAGTACCATGACATTTAATTTTCATATCGATGAACTACATAAAAAAGTGAACGGGACCCTTATTTACTTGAACAGAGTCTATGAAAGATTCGAGCCTGATTGTAGGGCAATTGTAGTACAAACATTGATTTTAAGTATTCTCAACTACTGTCTAAGTGTTTGGGGTTCCACGACTAAGACCCAGATGTTACGAGTGAAAAGGCTCCAGAATTTTGCTGCAAGAGTTGCCATAGGGGGGGTGCATAAACATGATCACGTGACTCCCCTCTTTGAGAGATTGGGTTGGCTAAGGATGGACATGAAGTTCATATATAATATCTGTCTTTTAGTTTTTAAAATAAATCATGGAATATTACCGGAATGGCTCTTCTCATTGCCAACAGTTAATCAAGTGCGTATCAATAACGTCAACACCAGATATCAGAATTCTTTTTACGTGCCCAGAACTTCCACTGATATTGGGGCAAGAGCCTTAAATGTAATAGGCCCGAGACTTTGGAACTCTTTACCCGCAAACTTAAGAAGTTGCCAAACATTACCCTCACTTAAATCTCATCTTTTAAATCACCTACTTAATAAGTGATTTTAGTCTCATTATTATCCTCCCATTGGGTAAACGAAGTGTATGTATGCATATTTTATTGTGTAAATTTTTTGATTTTGTGCTTTGCAAATTTCATTAGTTTTATTTTGACATTTTACATTGTAATTTGTAATTAGATTAATTATCATGTGTAAATTTTGTGATTTTGTGCTTTGCAAATTTCATTAGTTTTATTTTGACATTTTACATTGCAATTTGTAATTAGATTAATTATCATGTAATAGCCATTTTTGATGGAATAAAGTTTTTGACTTTGACTTTGACTTTGACTCTCTCTCTCTCTCTCTCTCTCTCTCTTTTTCTACAACATTCTATTCTACCCAACTCCCTACACTCTCTTTGTCTCAGCAAACTAGGGAGGGGCACTGTACACTTTTTAAAGTAAATAAACCAACAGATGTACAAACAATGATGAGCCCTTAATAATAATAATAATAATCTCCACAATCATCATCAAAGGAAAATTATTATTGCCAATAATAATAATAAAAATAATAATTATAATAATAATAATAATAATAATAAGATCTAAGGAGAATTACTGGAATAGACATCATGAAAATAATGCAGAAGTATATTAAAACCCAGCAGAGAGCTGGATATTTATTACACATCTTTTATAATCCCTTCACATCTGACAGATCATTACACTTTCCATCTCTGTTTCTCTTTACAGGCTGATAAAGGCTGTCTTATTTTATAATTTTTTGGCCCAACCTGGTGTTACAATAATCTTTATATATATATATATATATATATATATATATATATATATATATATATATATATATATATATATATATATATATATATATATATATATATATATATATATATATATATATTATTATTTTTATTTTTTTTTTTTTTATTTTTTTTTTTTATTTTTTTATATATTTTTTTTTTTAAAAGAGTGTGACACCGGGACTAGCAGAAACTGCCCTCATCAACAAAGGCCCGGGCACGAGAAAATACCAAGACGAAGGAAAAGAAAAAGGTTAAGGGCAAGGCAGAGATGAGGTAATGTCACACAAAGGAACACGACAGACAGAAAAAAACAGTCTAAGTAAAGAGGACTCACAGATATGGAGGACTAGGCTCAGAAATGACGATAGATCTGCTTTTTGAAGGATGAAAGGTCATAAGAATTAGGAAAGACAGAAGGAGGAAGAGAGTTCCAGAGTCTGGAGGTAGATGGGAAGAAGCAGTCACTGCACCGATCAATCCGCGAGCTACAAATCTCCACACAGTACCTGTGAGAAGAGGCCGCTTGGCGAGTGTTACGCGGCCTCGGCAGTGGAGGAGGGATGCAACTCGCCAACTCATCAGAGCAGCGATGGAAGTAGTAGCGATAGAAAAGCGAAAGGGAAGATACCTTACGGCGAAGAGAGAGAGAATCCAAGTTAGAAGTAAGAGAAAGATCATTAATGAGTCTGACTGCCTTAGATTCAACCCTATCAAGAAGATAAGTAAAGGAAGAAGCACCCCAGATGTGTGAGCAGTATTCTAAGCAGGGGCGGATAAGACCTTTGTAAATTTTAAGTAACTGCAATGAGGAAAAGTAATAACGAAAACGAAACAAAACCCCCAATTTTTTGGATGAAGATTTAGAAATTTGGATTATGTGATTCCTCCAAGACAAGTTAGAGGCTATATGGATTCCTAATATATTGATAGAGTTAAGAGGGTAAATTTCATTAGTTTCAAAGACAATAGGGTTATCAGGAGGAGAAGAAAATAAAGAGATAGCCAGAAACTGAGTCTTGGAGGCATTGAATTTAACTAAATTTTGAGTGCCCCATTCAGATACTCTCTGCAAATCGAAGTTAAGAGTAGAAGAAAGAGTGATACGAGATTGATTACGAGTAACAGATGAAGGTTGTGAAGAAAAGGCAGAGGAAAAGTGAAGGGTAGAATCATCGGCAAAGGCATGAAGAAGAGAGGAATATGGGGATTGTAGAAGATCATTGATGAAGAGAAGGAAGAGAATAGGTGAAAGAACAGAGCCCTGTGGAACACCACTGGAAACAGAGAAAGGGCTAGATGTCGCGCCATCAACAACTACAGATATAGAACGGTCAGTAAGAAAACTGGAAATATATATATATATATATATATATATATATATATATATATATATATATATATATATATATATATATATATATATATATATATATATATATATATATATATATATATATATATATATATATATATAATATAAAAAAAAAAAATCCGCGATAGGTGAACCGCGAAATAGCGAGGGATTACTGTATATGTATACAACAATGCCATGTGACTTATCTTTCACCAACCTCAACAAACTTTTTTGAATAAAGATCAAAGTTACAGTTATGTACTTGGTAATTTTGTAAATGAATTAAATTAAATTCTTTTAAATTACCAAATACATAAACAAATAAATGAATAAGACCATTAACTTGATACAGTATATACGTATACAACAATGCTGTGTGACTATTCTTACGCCAAGCTCAACAAACTTTTTTGCATAAAGACCGTATTTACGGCTAAATTAAATAAATTTAATTTTTGTAAATTAACTAAAATAATTAAATTAATTAGTTAAATAAATTCCTTCAAATAAGCAAAGACATATACAAATGAATAAATAAAACTCATAACTTGATATACAGTATACGTATACAACAATGCCATGTAACTATTCTTGCACCAACCTCAACAAACTTTTTCGCACATAGATCGTATTTACAGCTATGTATTTTGTAATTATGTAAATATATAAAATCTAATTCTTTCAAGTAGCCAATGACATAAACAAATTAAGAAAACCATTAACTTGATATTATATACATATACAACAAAGCTCTGTGACTGTCCTTTTGTCAACCTCAACAAACTATTTATTTACGACTGTGTTTGGTAATTTTGTAAATAAAGTCAATGTAATCCTTCATTATAACAAAATACATAAGCAGATATATAAATAATGCCATTAACTTTATATATACGTATACAGCTGTGCTGCTAGCTGTGTATTTGTTCGCTGTTCTCGCAAACTGTTCAGTGCGTACAGTTTGAATTTACCACACAAGTCAGGACTGTTGAAAAATTGATTTCTTAATAATTTATTAGTATTTATTTGCCTTTGACATAACAGTGGAACGACGTAACTCAGAACGATGCAAAATGGGGACCCCTGGTACAATGCTATTGCATGTGGAGACATGGGCGAGCTGACTAGACTGAATGCAAGTCTGAGATGTCTTGAGATTCAAATTTATGTGACCTGCAGTAAGTTTTATATGTAGAGAAAAATAGACATCAGACATAGCAATAATAGTACACAAAATATAGAAGTATATCATATTTCTATTTATTACAGCTTACAAGTACATGTCTATGCAATATAATTATAGTTAGATATGTGTTATATGACTGTTAAAAAAAAAAGTTTAGCTGGCATTACAATTGGAGCGATTATTACAGAAACGCATGCGTTGCGCCTACTTACTGCGGCCCATTTGATGATCAGAATATTTTTGCGAAAACTTTGCCAGCAGATCTGTATGCGAACACGTTGTATGGAAGGTCGTGATGTAATGCATGACTGTATTTGTTACTTTACCACTGTGTGAATACAAGTAAATGTCCTTGTGCCGCATATTGCTAATAATGCGTAGGGGAGTTGTATATCCTTTTGGTTTGCTGTTCTATATATTTCCTCTTAGTATACAGCTTTATTTTTCTTTTAAAGTTGATGTGCTCTACTTTTTTTGTATATTCTTAACCTATGCAGTAATTGTATTGTAACTTTTTTCCTTTTAGGTTGTTAATGAAAAATATAAGATCATAATTATTAAATAACCAAGTAAACAAAATTAGCTTGACTATATCCTTATATAATTCGTAATATTAGGCATCGTATCAGTTCCTTTGGAAATGCTCTGTATAAAAAGTTCTGTTGACGTTCTGATGTGTCTAAGTCAGAAGTCCCATATTCTATAGGTAGTATAAATCCACAATATGTGTACATCTTTGTCTTGTTTGCACACTCAGCTCTAGCAGTAGCAAGTCCACAAGGAAGAATATGCCATGTATTTACATCTGCTCATGCATAATCTTTTTCGCTTATCCATCTTTGCACTTCATCACAACCTAAATCATGACTTGAAAATCACTTGATGTTATTTCGTAGAGTTAATGCATAATAGCTGACCTCTAAATTGCTATAAAAATTTGAGTACAGTTTAATTCAAGTAACCTCTGCGTCTCTTGTTGCTCAGAGAGAAGAGGTCTGTTTTGACAAACATATCTTATTTGAAATCATACAGTTATGATATCAATTTCATAGCATTCATATGTATGTTTCCCAATATTTAAAAATCTTTATCAAAGAATACAACCCCATGCTGATCAGCAAAGAAATACTGGTTGTTCAGTCATATTATTGCTTGGGAGAGTAGTTTGTGAATAATTTTTTTCATGCACTTTTTTCTCTTCTGTATGATTTAAGATGGCTACCACAATGTTGCTTTGTAGACTAGTTTTCTTGAGGTAGTCTCCGTGCTTAAGATTACTGCTGCCAGTGTGCTTTGATATATATTTGCTATTATTTTATATATTTGAAAATTAATTGCATCTGTCTTTCTCACATGGTACTTCTTTCTCTGGAAAGTTATGAAAAGGCTCGCTCATATTTTTAATAACAGGGAAAGGGAGAGTGACTAACTATTGTTTCACTGCAATAGTATAATGAACACATTGAGACTGTTTAGTTTTGTGGAAATGTAGGAGAATGAGTTATGTTGAGTAGCAGAATCATAGATCTTTGAGATGTCAGTAGCTGACATTCAAGCAGTATCAATGACTAGGTTATGAGTGTGCATACTGAAGAGAATTCACAATATAATGACTAGTTTGAATAATTGAGAATAAGCATGAAGAGGGTATGTTGGCATGCCCTAGTTTCATGGCCACACCCTATCAAAGAGATGCGTAGGAGAAGATGAGTGCTTAAGCTAAATAGAAATTTTATATATTTTTATTTGTCTTAAGACATGTCACCTACACAGGAGCTTCAAAAATGGAAAAGCAGTTTGTTATATTTTACATTGTAAATTAGATCCTTACTGAATATCATAATTTTTCTAATGTGACATTCTTTGTTCAATTACAGTATTCTTATCTAATTTTTATCCTTTGTTTTTAATTACAGGTTGAGGTTATTAATGGTTGTTTAGAATGTCCAGAAACTCACCGAAAATTTCCCATAAGCAACGGTATACCAAATATGTTGCTAAATGAAGATGAAGTGTAGTACAGTACCTTAATTATTCATGTCCTTCTAGAATTATGTTCTGTTATTGATATAATTTAGCATATTTTTTAATATTTCTTATACTTTTAAGACTGACAGGTAACTAAATAAATTATTATATATCCTTTAGTTTGCTATATATTATGTAATTGAACAGTTTTTTAATTAAAGTTTTCCTAAATCTTTATTTATGCCTGTTATATCATATCTTAATTTTAATATTTTCCTAATTCATAATTAGTGCTGTTAGGTAAAGAAATTGGCAAGTACACCAGAGGAAGATGTGATATTTTTCTCTAGGGTAATATCTGGACATTTTGACATATGTATACATGCATTTCCTGTAATACATGTGCGCTTACTCAACAACGTGCAGTTTTCGATACGTATAAATCATGAATATAAGTGTACTTTATTTTATTTTTTATTTTATTTTTCATATAAAACGAACCGAAAAGTATCCTACCAGAACTAATTTATACCGTTAATAGCAATAATCTGACTATAATACAAAAGCTATAATCCCTTTAAAAGGGGGATGGCTTAATCAAACCAAATAATTTTCTCTATCTGGGAGGGAAATACTAAGTAGGAGATTCCCAACCCCCTTGCTCCACCCCCATATAGTTGACTTTCATAACATGGAGGAGATATTCTTGCTCTTACTATGGGATAGCAGGAATATCATTACAATAATGAGACACAGAAAATTGAGTCTCAGGCACTTCATACTTGGCATAACCTGAGGAGGAGGGTGAGACAAAAAAAGTGAGATTAATACCAGTTCTTTTTTATTCATACAGATATTTTTATATGTTGGCAAATCAAAGGAAAAATAATATTGAAAAGTATAGTAAATAAAAAATTAATTACACCTGAAAACGAGAATAAAAAGCTTTCATGAATATACACTTGATACAGGGTGCAGATGATTTGGCTCGCAAAAGTACACAGATTTTGAAACAACACTGTCAAGAATTTTTAAGATCTTTAGCTGAATGCATTGTTTAATGCAGTGTACCAGTGTACCACATTTTCATAACTACAGCTGGAGATTTCCATGTGCATTGTTCCATTTTTTTCTAATTTCTCTTCCACATATTTTTATATCCTAGTCTTATGCAAGCAGTAATTCGTGTCATAATTAACTCTATATTACCTTTGCTTTTCGTATCTCAGAGTCCAAACGTTTCATAATGTTTGGTTGAACTGGTACTGAATCTTTTTAAGTTTATGTAGTACTTGCTCTTCTAGTACATTTTTGTTCAAGACTGTACTCGGCTTAGAGATTTATTAGAGAATAATAAACTGAAGTTTCAAATGCCATTATTACATGTTTCACAATGCATGACCTGTGATCTCAGCATGCCTGATCTGTGTATCAGTACCTTCAAGAAGTGAGGATGCTTGCATGATCCAAACTCCAAGACCAAAGTCGTTGAAAACTTTAGCTTTTGGCAGGGTTAACTATTGTGTTATGTTCAAGGATGAGGTTCCAAAATAAGAATGATCCAGGCCTCAAATCCTCAATGGCGGTCCAGCAAATGAAGTTAATTTTAACTCAGTGGCTATGAAGGCTGCAAGAGATCAGTGAGCTCCTATCATATAGTTTCCTAGCCATTGGAATTGGGCCTTATTTTACTCATGTACATTCTCATTAGTGTACATTTTGAACTACAGAATCTCATTAGTCACTTGCCTTACCACTCATGTAGGCTATTTAGGTGATGCTAGAGTTCTTTACCAGTTTTTATCTTTTACTCTTTTAATAATCTTTGCATCATCTGCTGACTTATTTAAATATGCATGGTCATCTTTTCTGAAGAACTATGGGGCATCCTTTGTTGTCACCCTTAATATCTCTTGAGGCATATGACAAGAGTGTGGCACCAGGCTCTGTTAGCCAAACTTCCTGCTAATTGCTTTACCCCTTTTCTCTGTTCTTTGATTTTAAGTTTTTTCTTATTGTTTTATAGCTAATTACTGATAGCACAACATCTAGCTAATTCCCAGTTACTTATGGTGTCCCATAGAGTTCTGTTTTTTCACCTCTACACCTTCTTTTCATCAATTATCTTTTCCAGTCTTCTTCTTCCTCTCTTCTCTTTGATTTCACCGATGATTCTACCCATTGTGTTTCCTCTGGCTTCTCTTCAAAACCATCTACTGCTTGAAATCAGTCTCGTATCACTTTTTCTTCAGCTCTCAACTCTGATTCACTAAGAAAATCTAAGTGCGACACCAAAAATTTTTTTTAAATTAATGCCTCCAAGATGCAGTTTTTGGTTATTTCTTTATCTGTAAAGGTCTTGTCTGTCCCTGCTTAGAATACTGCTCTCGCATCCAAGTTGCTTTTTCTTATATGTATCTCTTGATAGGGTTGAATTTAAGGCCACCTGACTCATCAATGATGCTTCCCTTACTTTCAATCTGATGGAGATTTGGGGAAGAGTGAGTAATATTTTAATCTCAAGACTTCAGATATATTTTCCTTTATTTGATTAAAATGTTTCGCCACATGTGCTAAAGATGGAATTTATCGTCTCGGCTTCTAGAAACTTCAAAGCTGCTATGAGGGTCTTGACACTTTGACAGGTATTAATATTTAAAAAAAAAAATACCGCCTTCATATTGCAACTTCTCAGACTTCAGTACCGTAATTTGCATTTACTACTCAAGTTCCTTTGAATTATGTATATAATAAAGGGATCAAGTAAAGGTACTGACTCACAGTACATTAAAGAACTTCCATCGCTGCTCTGATGAGTTGGCGAGTTACATCCATACCCCAATGTAACACTTGCCAAGCAGCGTCGTCTCACAGGTACTGCGTGGAGATTTGTAGATCGTAGATTGGTTGGTGCAGTGACTTGAGTTTTTCCTTCCCCCCCTCCAGACTTTGAAACTCTTTCTCCTGTCTTCCCCAAGTCTTATTACCTTTCTTCCCTCAAAAAGCTGATGTATCATCAGCTCAGAGCCTAATCCTGCCTTATTTTTAAGTCTCCATTACTCTATTTTCTCAGTCTAATGTTTTCCTATTGATTATCATTCTTTTATTTCTGCCCCATCTTTAAGCTGCTAATTTTTATTCATCTCAGTGCTTACTTAGTACTGGGCCCACTGAGGGCAATTTTTTTGCGTGTACCTGCGTCAACCTCATAAAAAACGTATTCTCCTCCATATAGCTCTATTGTCTTTAAAACCAATGAAATTAATCTTTTTAATTCTATTGAAATATTACGAATTCAGAAACCTTTTAACCTTTCTCAAAGGAATGACTTTATTCAAATTTCTAAAACTGCATATAAAAAATTGGGAGTTCTGTTTAACTTTCATCATTACTTTTTCCCTGCTCAGTTACTTGAAATCTAGAAAGGTCTTATCCATTTCTATTTAAAAGTACTGCTTTCACATATGGGTTGCTTCTTCATATGCGTATCTCCTTTTTATGTTTGAATGTAATACCATCCAACTCGTTAATGACTCCTTTCTTATTACTAATGTCGATTCTCTTTCACTTAGCCGGAAAGTATTATCTCCTTCTCTTTGCTATTGTTACTACTTCCACTGATGCATTGATGAGTTTGTGCGTTTCATCCCACCCCACTGCTAGCAAGGCCATTTAACACATGCCAAGCAGCCTCATCGCACAGGTACATTGTGGAGATTTGTAACTCCCAAATTAATTGGTGCAGTGATTGTTTCTTTCCTTCCTCTGCCAAATTTTGGAACTCTCTTTATCCCTCTGTCTACTCTAACTCTTATAGCCTTTCTTCTTTCAAAAAGCTGATCTATAGTCATCTCAAGCCTAATCCTGCCATTTCTTATACTATTTTTTCAGTCTGTCCTTTCTCTATTGTATATCATAGTTCTGTTTCTGCCTCGTACTTAAGTTGCTACTTTTCTTCATCTCAATATTTTCGTGTTTCTCAGGCTTGATGAGGGCAAAATTCTGTTTTCCTGTCCCAGTGTCACTCTCGATAAAAAAAAAATATGTACCAACTCTGGCAAATCATGTACATATATAAGGGACAGAGGTGGCCTTTACAGTGATTCGTCTGGAAGCCGACTGCTAACATTCTTGCAGTCAGACGCTGCATGTCTTACTCTGACCCTCTACTCCTTTCTCTTTACATAGGTTTTTATCTACGGCAAGACTTTTCTATCTATTTTTGTCATCACTCGCAGCTTCTTAACCCTTTTATACACCATAAGTTTCAATAATTTTTCTTTTCTATGCTCATTTGTGAATTCTTGCCACTGGCCGGTAGTTTATTAGCACGCCCAGATATCTTGTTTCTCTGCTATTTTCCTCCACCAAACCTACTTTTATCATTATACGTAGTATATCAATGACTTTGTTAATTGTTGTAGTTTTTCATGACTCAACAAAAAAAGAGAAACAATAATCACAGGACCGTTTATGGACAAGGAAAATAAAGTGCGCATAAAGAGATGTGTGGTCTGAGTGATGAGTGAGGGAGATGGAAACTGCCTTTGTTTTATGCTTTACCCTTAAAACCACGTCAGTGGAGAGGGTTGCTAATTAGTTCATTAGATAGAGAGTGAGGAAACTTTAGCTCAACCAAAAAATGACGCCTTTGGCGAAAATGTAACTATTTTAAAATCATTTTTTTGTTCAAAGAGACGCCAATGGCATCACAGTGCATTTAGACTCTAACAATTTATACACGCCATTGGCGTCACTGTGCACGAAAGAGTTAATAAGGCTTCCATGTGGGAACATATCTAATGTTCCAGTTTTATGTCACGGACTCTCTTTTCTACCAAGGGCTAGGATGGTTGCATTCTTGTGAAGGACTTGTTTTGGCAGATGTAATTGTTACCCTGAGTGCATTCCCTTGCTAACTTCAGACTGTAACGGGGCGCGAACCCTCGACCTGACGCCTCAGAGTCGCGGACGCTACCACTTGAGCCACGGTGACTACAGGGAACATATCTAGTGCCTTATGAAAATATTAAAAAAAAGCCTCTGCTACTTTTGTAAAATGATGCTTAGAAACTCTCTCTCTCTCTCTCTCTCTCTCTCTCTCTCTCTCTCTCTCTCTCTCTCTCTCTCCCCCATGGCATTAAGTATATATATTCACAATTGTTTACAACACGGTTAAATTGTAAATATATATACTTAATGCCACGAACAAATTTGTCGCGTTGATTAAAGGTCGATGGGAGAGATGCTTGCATATGCTGGCTGTGCCATAAAATACAGACTTGTTTCTGTTGTAATGGTATAGTTGTTTAAAGCTGTATGACTTAGTAGCTTGCGACGCGAGTTCGAGTCCTCTAGGTCCTAAAAAGATTTTCATTGATGATAATATTGTTGCTATCACACACACACACACACACACACACACACACACACACACACACACACACACACACACACACACACACACACACACACACACACACACACACACACACACACACACACACACACACACACACACACACACACACACCTTGCCTTTGAGAATAATTTTGTCTAACACTAAAAACTTTTCAACTCTCGGTCGCTGTTAATGAATAAAACACGATAGCCAAAGTATAAGTTTGTAGGATTGTAGAATTCGTTTCTCAAGTCTCTCTCTCTCTCTCTCTCTCTCTCTCTCTCTCTCTCTCTCTCTCTCTCTCTCTCTCTCTCTCTCTCTCTCTCTCTCTCTCTCTCTCTCTCTCTCTCTCTCTCTCTCGTGACATTTTACAATCTCTTTACTCATAATTAACTTTGCTTAACCCCAAAAAGTTAGATTCTATTTTTTAATGTTTTCCTTGTTCTCCTAATTCCGTAGTTAATGGCATTATCAAAAGGCTTAGCAAGATATATATATATATATATATATATATATATATATATATATATATATATATATATATATATATATATATATATATATATATATTGTATATTGATATGAAGTTTGGGAAAAAATAGAATCTTAGAAGTATTATTATTATTATTATTATTATTATTATTATTATTATTATTATTATTATTATTATTATTATTATTATTATTATTATTATTATTATTATTATTATCATTATTATTATCACTATTATTAGTGATAAACCTTTTTGGTTGAAAATTGGGATCTGTAAATAATAATAATAATAATAACAATAATAATAATAATAATAATAATAATAATAATAATAATAATAATAATAATGATAATGATAATAATACTAATAATAATAATAATAATAATAATAATTAGAAATACTATTCATGGATAATGAGTCAGTAGCATCGATCATGAAATATGATTCTTACTGCCAGTTACAGTAATGTAATGACGTCATATTATCTCTTAATGTTATGTCCTAATCAGACACTGAACGAGTCTCTATAATCCTCTTAGAGGAGGGAAAAGCTTAGAAAACTCAAGGAAATGAGAGAGAGAGAGAGAGAGAGAGAGAGAGAGAGAGAGAGAGAGAGAGAGAGAGAGAGAGAGAGAGAGAGAGAGAGAGAGAGAGAGAGAGAGAGAGAGAGAGAGACTTATGGATAAGACAGAAAGGGACTATAAATGGAGAAAATTGAAAATAAAAGAAATTGTGAGAACTTTAGAAATTTTAAGGTCTTTTCCTTTAAGTGTTTCTTCTAATTATTTTCTTGTGTCTGCGCGTCTGTATGTCTTGATATAGAAAGGGAAAGTGAAGAACAGATGGAGGAGGGTGCTGGAGAGGGATGATCGTGGCACTGCCCTAAAAGAGGGAAGAGGGAGCCATATGGTGACACGTGACCACCTGCATCAGGTGTCAAATAGTACATTAGCCACAGATGTCATCAGAGGGAGACATGGATATTTACTGATATTTCCAGGAGCGATGTTGATATTTTTCCGAAATCTTTTATTGATATAGAATATTCCCATTGTAAGGTTCAACGTATCTTTATATTTCGGATGTACAGATTTTTACAGTATAATGCTAATTTTGTTTCGTTATATTTCAGTTTAACAGATTTATCTTTTTTTTATATAGAATTTTTCCAGATTTTTTTATATAGAATTGTACAGATTTTTCCCGGTATAATGCTAATTTTGTTTCGTTTTATTTCAGTTTGCAGATTTTCCATTGTAAGGTTGATTTTTCGTTATGGCCCGGATTTACAGATTTTTATCCAGTGTGATGTTAATCTTATCGTATTTCATTACCTGTAAAGTTTTTCGCACTATGATGATATTTTTTTTGGTAATGCCTTTTGATAAACAGATTTTCAAACACAATACCAATTTCTTCTTCATGTTTCGGATTTATGAAGCATTTCCATTAAATTTTTCGTAATTTTGCAGATTTTTATTTATTATGCCACAATTTCTTTTTCGTAATGATTATAATTTTCCGATTTTTCTAATGTTGC
>JAXCGZ010020817.1:67500-70000 GCA_037179515.1 Halocaridina rubra | reverse complement strand
ATATATATATATATATATATATATATATATATATATATATATATATATATATATATATATATATATATATATATATATATATATATATATATATATATATATATATATATATATATATATATATATATATATATATATATATATATATATATATATATATATATATATATATATATATATATATATATATATATATATATATATATATATATATATATATATATATATATATATATATATATATATATATATATATATATATATATATATATATATATATATATATATATATATATATATATATATATATATATATATATATATATATATATATATATATATATATATATATATATATATATATATATATATATATATATATATATATATATATATATATATATATATATATATATATATATATATATATATATATATATATATATATATATATATATATATATATATATATATATATATATATATATATATATATATATATATATATATATATATATATATATATATATATATATATATATATATATATATATATATATATATATATATATATATATATATATATATATATATATATATATATATATATATATATATATATATATATATATATATATATATATATATATATATATATATATATATATATATATATATATATATATATATATATATATATATATATATATATATATATATATATATATATATATATATATATATATATATATATATATATATATATATATATATATATATATATATATATATATATATATATATATATATATATATATATATATATATATATATATATATATATATATATATATATATATATATATATATATATATATATATATATATATATATATATATATATATATATATATATATATATATATATATATATATATATATATATATATATATATATATATATATATATATATATATATATATATATATATATATATATATATATATATATATATATATATATATATATATATATATATATATATATATATATATATATATATATATATATATATATATATATATATATATATATATATATATATATATATATATATATATATATATATATATATATATATATATATATATATATATATATATATATATATATATATATATATATATATATATATATATATATATATATATATATATATATATATATATATATATATATATATATATATATATATATATATATATATATATATATATATATATATATATATATATATATATATATATATATATATATATATATATATATATATATATATATATATATATATATATATATATATATATATATATATATATATATATATATATATATATATATATATATATATATATATATATATATATATATATATATATATATATATATATATATATATATATATATATATATATATATATATATATATATATATATATATATATATATATATATATATATATATATATATATATATATATATATATATATATATATATATACATATTTGTATATATACATATAAATATATGTATATATATATATATATATATATATATATATATATATATATATATATATATATATATATATATATATATATATATATATATATATATATATATATATATATATATATATATATATATATATATATATATATATATATATATATATATATATATATATATATATATATATATATATATATATATATATATATATATATATATATATATATATATATATATATATATATATATATATATATATATATATATATATATATATATATATATATATATATATATATATATATATATATATATATATATATATATATATATATATATATATATATATATATATATATATATATATATATATATATATATATATATATATATATATATATATATATATATATATATATATATATATATATATATATATATATATATATATATATATATATATATATATATATATATATATATATATATATATATATATATATATATATATATATATATATATATATATATATATATATATATATATATATATATATATATATATATATATATATATATATATATATATATATATATATATATATATATATATATATATATATATATATATATATATATATATATATATATATATATATATATATATATATCTATATACATATATATATATATATATATATATATATATATATATATATATATATATATATATATATATATATATATATATATATATATATATATATATATATATATATATATATATATATATATATATATATATATATATATATATATATATATATATATATATATATATATATATATATATATATATATATATATATATATATATATATATATATATATATATATATATATATATATATATATATATATATAT
>JAXCGZ010020817.1:45000-60000 GCA_037179515.1 Halocaridina rubra | reverse complement strand
CCTAGCACTTATAATTACTAAGTCTTAGCGTTGCCAACTACACATCACAAAAGATTAAAAGTAATCCACCCTTATATCTTATATCTGCTATACTTAGGAAAGAACAAATTCTATCTGAATGTCACTATGATCATTTTACAGTTTCCCCAACCTCACTCGTGGCTTCATTTTCGCATTTAATTAAATCCCCAATCTCATTCGGGCTATATAATAATCAAATAAGCACATTACATATGTGAAAACATGAATCATTTTTTGCCTCGACCAGGACTTGAACCTAGGACTTATAATTACTAAGTCAAGGCGCTACCAAATACACACCACAGAAGGTTAAAAGGAATCCAACCTTATAGCTTATATCTGCTATACTTAGGAATGAACACAATCTATCTGAATGCCACTATGTTCATATTACTGATTCCCCAACCTCGCTCGTGGCTTAATTTTTGCATTTAATTCAATTTCCAATCTCAATCAGGCTATGCAATAATCAAATAAGCACATTACATATTTGAAAACATGAATAATTTTTCAACCCGACTGGGTCTTGAACCTAGTTCTTATAATTACTAAGTCAAGGCGCTACCAAGTACACACCACTGAAGGTTAAATGGAATCCAACCTTAAAGCTTATATCTGCTATAATTAGGAATGAAAGCATTCTATCTGAATGCCACTATGCTAATATTACAGATTCCCCAACCTCACTTGTGGTTTCATTTTTGCATTTAATTTATTCCCAATCTCATTCGAGCTATACAATAATCAAATAAGAACATTACATATTTGAAAACATGAATTATTTTTCACTAAGACTGGGACTTGAACCTAGGACTTATAATTACTAAGTAAAGGTCCTACAACTACACACCACAAAAGGTTAAAAGGAATCCAACCTTATAGCTTAAATCTGCTGTACTTAGGAATGAACACACTCTATCTGAATGCCACTATGTTCATATTACAGATTCCCCAACCTCACTCGTGGCTTCCTTTTTGCATTTAATTCAATTTCCAATCTCATTCAGACTATACAATAATCAAATAAGCACATTGCATATGTGAAAACATGAATCATTTTTTACCCCGACCAGGACTTGAACCTAGGACTTATAATTACTAAGCCAAGGCACTAGCAAGTACACACCACTGAAGGTTAAAAGGAATTCAACCTTATAGCTTATTTCTGTTATACTTAGGAATGAACGCATTCTATCTGAATGCCACTATGCTCATTTTACAGATTCCCCAACCTCACTTGTGGCATCATTTATGCATTTAATTTATTCCCAATCTCATTCGAGCTACACAATAATCAAATAAGCACATTACATATGTGAAATCATGAATAATTTTTTAATCAGACCGGGACTTGAACCTAGGATGTATAATTACTAAGTCAAGGCGCTTCCAACTACATACCACAGAAGGTTAAAAGGAAACCAACCTTATTGCTTATATCTACTATACATAGGAATGAACGCATTCTATCTGAATGCCGCTATGTTCATATTACAGATTTCCCAACCTCACTCGTGGCTTCATTTTCGCATTTAATTCAATTCCCGATCTCATTCGGGCTATATAATAATCAAATAAGCATATTACATATGTGAAAATCAAATAAGCTCATTACATATGCGAAAACATGAATAATTTTTTACCCCAACCACACTTGAACCTAGGACTTACAATTACTAAGTCTAGACGTTACCAACTACACATCACAGAAGATTAAAAGCAATCCAAAATTATAGCTTATAGCTGCTATACTTAGGAATGAACGCATTCTAACTGAATGCCACTATGATCACATTACAGTTTCCCCAACCTCACTCGTGGCTTCATTTTCGCATTTAAGTAAATCCCCAATCTCATACGGGCTATACAATAATCAAATAAGAACATTATATATGTGAAAACATGAATCGTTTTTGACCCGACCAGGACCTGAAAATAGGACTTATAATTACTAAGTCTAGGCGCTACCAAATAGACACCACAGAAGGTTAAAAGGAATCCAACCTTATAGCTTCTATCTGCTATCCTTAGGAATGAACTCACTCTATCTGAATGCCACTATGTTTATATTACTGATTCCCCAACATTACTCGTGGCTTTATTTTTGCATTTAATTAAATTTCCAATCTCATTCAGGCTATGCAATAATCAAATAAGCACATTACATCTTTGAAAACATGAATAACATTTCAATCCGACTGGGTCTTGAACCTAGGACTTATAATTCCTAAGTCAATGCCCTACCAAGTACACACCGCTGAAGGATAACAGGAATCCAACCTTATAGCTTATATCTGCTATTTTTAGAAATGAAAGCATTCTATCTGAATGCCACTATGCTCATATTACAGATTCCCCAACCTCACTTGTGGCTTCATTTTTGCATTTAATTTATTCCCAATCTCGTTCGAGCTATACAATAATCAAATAAGCACATTATATATGTGAAAACATGAATAATTTTTTACCCCGACCGGGACTTGAACCTAGGACTTATAATTACTAAGTCAAGGCACTACCAACTACACACCACAGAAAGTTAAAAGGTATCCAACCTTATAGCTTATATCTGCTATACTTAGGAATGAATGCATTCTATCTGAATGCCACTATGTTCATATTACAGATTCCCCAACCTCACTCCTGGGTTCATTTTCACATTTAATTCAATTCCCAATCTCATTCGAGCTATAAAATAAATCAAATAAGCACATTACATATGTGACTACATGAATTATTTTTTACCCCGACCGGGACTTGAACCTAGGACTTATAATTACTAAGTCAAGGCGCTACCATCTACACATCACAGAAGGTTAAAAGGAATCTAACCTTATAGCTTATATCTACTATACATAGGAATGAATGCATTCCATCTGAATGCCACTACGTTTATATTACAGATTCCCCAACCTCACTCGTGGCTTCAATTTCGCATTTAATTCAATTCCCAATCTCATTTGGGCTATACAATAATCAAATAAGGACATTATATATGTGATAACATGAATCTTTTTTTAAACCAACCGCTATTAGAACCTAGAACTTATAATTACTAAGTCAAGGCGCTACAACTACACACCACAGAAGGTTAAAAGGAATCCAACCTTATAGCTTATATCTGCTATACTTAGGAATGAACGAACTCTATCAGAATGCCACTATCTTCATATTATGGACTTCCCAACCTCACCCGTGGCTACATTTTCGCATTTAATTCAATTCCCAATATCATTCGGGCTATACAATAATCAAATAAGCACATTGCAAATGTGAAAACATGAATAATTTTGTACCCCGACCACACTTGAACCTGGGACTTATAATTACTAAGTCTAGACGTTGCCAACTACACATCACAGATGATTAAAATGAATCCCCCCTTATAGCTTATATCTGCTATACTTAGGAAAGAACAAATTCTATCTGAATGCCACTATGATCATATTACAGTTTCCCCAACCTCACTCGTGGCTTCATTTTCGCATTTAATTGAATCCCCAATCTCATTCGGGCTATATAATAATCAAATAAGCGCATTACATATGTGAAAATATGAATCATTTTTTGCCTCGACCAGGACTTGAACCTAGGACTTATAATTACTAAGTCAAGGCGCTACCAAATATACACCACAGAAATTTAAAAGGAATCTAACCTAATAGCTTATATCTGCTATACTTAGGAATGAACGCACTCTATCTGAATGCCACTATGTTCATATTACTGATTCCCCAACCTCACTCGTGGCTTCATTTTTGCATTTAATTCAATTTCCAATCTCAATCAGGCTATGCAATAATAAAATTAGCACATTACATATTTGAAAACATGAATAATTTTTCAAGCCGACTGGGTCTTGAACCTAGTTCTTATAATTACTAAGTCAAGGCGCTACCAAGAACACACCACTGAAGGTTAAAAGGAATCCAACCTTATAGCTTATATCTGCTATACTTAGGAATGAAAGCATTCTATCTGAATGCCACTATGCTCATATTACAGGTTCCCCAACCTCACTTGTGGTTTCATTTTTGCATTTAATTTATTCCCAATCTTATTCGAGCTATACAATAATCAAATGAAAACATTACATATTTAAAAACATGAATTATATTTCACTTAGACTTGGACTTCAACCTAGCACTTATAATTACTAAATAAAGGTGCTACAACTACACACCACAAAAGGTTAAAAGGAATCCAACCTTATAGCTTAAATCTGCTATACTTAGGAATGTACGCACTCTATCTGAATGCCACTATGTTCATATTACAGATTCCCCAACCTCACTCGTGGCTTCATTTTTGCATTTAATTCAATTTCCAATCTCATTCAGACTATAAAATAATCAAATAAGCACATTACATATGTGAAAACATGAATCATTTTTTACCCCGACCAGGACTTGAGCCTAGGACTTATAATTACTAAGTCAAGGCGCTAGCAGTACACACCACTGAAGGTTAAAAGGAATCCAACCTTATAGCTTATATCTGTTATACTTAGGAATGAACGCATTCTATCTGAATGCCACTATGCTCATTTTACAGATTCCCCAACCTCGCTTGTGGCATCATTTATGTATTTAATTTATTCCCAATCTCATTCGAGCTATACAATAATCAAATAAGCACATTACATATGTGAAATCATGAATAATTTTTTAACCCGACCGGGACTTGAACCTAGGATGTATAATTACTAAGTCTAGACGTTGCCAACTACACATCACAGAAGATTAAAATGATTCCCCCCTTATAGCTTATATCTGCTATACTTAGGAAAGAACAAATTCTATCTGAATGCAACTATGATCATATTACAGTTTCCCCAACCTCACTCGTAGCTTCATTTTCGCATTTAATTAAATCCCCAATCTCATTCGGGCTATATAATAATCAAATAAGCACATTACATATGTGAAAACATGAATTATTTTTTGCCTCGACCATGACTTGAACCTAGGACTTATAAGTACTAAGTTTAGGCGCTACCAAATACACACCACAGAAGGTTAAAAGGAATCTAACCTTATAGCTTATATCTGCTATACCTAGGAATGAACGCACTCTATCTGAATGCCACTATGTTCATATTACTGATTCCCCAGCCTCACTCGTGGCTTCATTTTTGCATTTAATTCAATTTACAATCTCAATCAGGCTATGCAATAATCAAATAAGCACATTACATATTTGAAAACATGAATAATTTTTCAAGCCGACTGGGTCTTGAACCTAGATCTTATAATTACTAAGTCAAGGCGCTACCAAGAACACACCACTGAAGGTTAAAAGGAATCCAACCTTATAGCTTATATCTGCTATACTTAGGAATGAAAGCATTCTATCTGAATGCCACTATGCTCATATTACAGGTTCCCCAACCTCACTTGTGGTTTCATTTTTGCATTTAATTTTTTCCCAATCTTATTCGAGCTATACAATAATCAAATAAAAACATTACATATTTGAAAACATGAATTATTTTTCACTAAGACTGGGACTTGAACCTAGCACTTATAATTACTAAATAAAGGTGCTACAACTACACACCACAAAAGGTTAAAAGGAATCCAACCTTATAGCTTAAATCTGCTATACTTA
This sequence comes from Halocaridina rubra, assembly GCA_037179515.1. Classification (NCBI taxonomy): domain Eukaryota; kingdom Metazoa; phylum Arthropoda; class Malacostraca; order Decapoda; family Atyidae; genus Halocaridina; species Halocaridina rubra. The sequence goes on along the minus strand of JAXCGZ010020817.1, from coordinate 54,369 downwards.
GGAATGTACGCACTCTATCTGAATGCCACTATGTTCATATTACAGATTCCCCAACCTCACTCGTGGCTTCATTTTTGCATTTAATTCAATTTCCAATCTCATTCAGACTATACAATAATCAAATAAGCACATTACATATGTGAAAACATGAATCATTTTTTACTCCGACCAGGACTTGAACCTAGGACTTATAATTACTAAGTCAAGGCGCTAGCAAGTACACACCACTGAAGGTTAAAAGGAATCCAACCTTATAGCTTATATCTGTTATACTTAGGAATGAACGCATTCTATCTGAATGCCACTATGCTCATTTTACAGATTCCCCAACCTCACTTGTGGCATCATTTATGTATTTAATTTATTCCTAATCTCATTCGAGCTATACAATAATCAAATAAGCACATTACATATGTGAAATCATGAATAATTTTTTAACCCGACCGGGACTTGAACCTAGGATGTATAATTACTAAGTCAAGGCGCTACCAAATACATACCACAGAAGGTTAAAAGGAAACCAACCTTATTGCTTATATCTACTATCCATAGGAATAAACGCATTCTATCTGAATGCCACTATGTTCATATTGCAGATTTTCTCAACCTCACTCGTGGCTTCATTTTCGCATTTAATTCAATTTCCAATCTCATTCGGGCTATATAATAATCAAATAAGCACATTACATATGTGAAAACATGAATCATTTTTTGACCCGACCAGGACTTGAACCTAGGACTTATAATTACTAAGTCCAGGCGCTACCAAATACACACCACAGAAGGTTAAAAGGAATCCAACCTTATAGCTTCTATATGCTATACTTAGGAATGAACGCACTCTATCTGAATGCCACTATGTTTATATTACTGATACCCCAACCTCACTCGAGGCTTCATTTTTGCATTTGATTCAATTTCCAATCTCATTCACTCTATGCAATAATCAAATAAGCACATTACATATTTGAAAACATTAATAACATTTCAATCTGACTGGGTCTTGAACTAAGGACTTATAATTACTAAGTCAAGGCGCTACCAAGTACTCACCACTGAAGGTTAAAAGGAATCCAACCTTATAGCTTTTATCTGCTATACTTAGGAATGAAAGCATTCTATCTGAATGCCACTATGCTCATATTACAGATTCCCCAACATCACTTGTGGCTTCATTTTTGCATTTAATTTATTCCCAATCTCATACGAGCTAGACAACAATCAAATAAGAACATCATATATTTGAAAACATGAATAATTTTTCACCAAGACTGGGACTTGAACCTAGGACTTATAATTACTAAGTAAAGGTGCTACAACTACACACCACAGAAGGTTAAAAGGAATCCAACCTTATAGCTTATATCTGCTATACTAAGGAATGAACGCACTCTATCTGAATGCCACTATGTTCATATTACAGATTCCCCAACCTCACTCGTGGCTTCATTTTTGCATTTAATTCAATTTCAAATCTCATTCAGGCTATACAATAATCAAATAAGCACATTAGATATGTGAAAACATGAAAAATTTTTTACCCCGACCAGGACTTGAACCTAGGACTTATAATTACTAAGTCAAGGTGCTAGCAAGTACACACCACTGAAGGTTAAAAGGAATCCAGCCTTATAGCTTATATCTGTTATACTTAGGAATAAACACTTTCTATCTGAATGCCACTATGCTCATTTTACAGATTCGCCAACCTCACTTGTGGCATCATTTATGCTTTTAATTTATACCCAATCTCATTCGAGCTATACAATAATCAAATAAGCACATTACATATGTGAAATCATGAATAATTTTTTAACCAGACCGTGACTTGAACCTAGGGCGTATAATTACTAAGTCAGGGCCCTACCAACTACATACCAAAGAAGGTTAAAAGGAAAGCAACCTTATTGCTTATATCTAATAAGTAAAGGTGCTACAACTGCGCACCACAGAAGGTTAAAAGGAATCCAACCTTATAGCTTATATCTGCTATACTTAGGAATGAACGCACTCTATCTGAATGCCACTATGTTCATATTACAGATTTCCCAACCTCACTCGTGGCTTCATTTTTGCATTTAGTTCAATTTCCAATCTCAGTCAGGCTATACAATAATCAAATAAGCACATTACATATGTGAAAACATGAATAATTTTTTACCCCGACTAGGACTTGAATCTAGGACTTATAATTACTAAGTCAAGGCGCTAGCAAGTACACACCACTGAAGGTTAAAAGGAATCCAACCTTACAGCTTATATATGTTATTCTTAGGAATGAACGCATTCTATCTGAATGCAACTATGCTCATTTTACAGATTCGCCAACCTCACTTGTGGCATCATTTATGCATTTAATTTATTCCCAATCTCATTCGAGCTATACAATAATCAAATAAGCACATTACATATATGAAATCATGAATAATTTTTTAACCAGACCGGGACTTGAACCTAGTGCGCATAATTACTAAGTCAGGGCGATACCAACTACATACCAAATAAGGATAAAAGGAAACCAACCTTATTGCTTATATCTACTATACATAGGAATGAACGCATTCTATCTGAATGCCACTATGTTCATATTACCGATTTCTCAACCTCACTCGTGGCTTCATTTTCGCATTTAATTCAATTCCCAATCTCATTCGGGCTATTCAATAATCAAATAAGCACATTACATATGTGAAAACATGAATAATTTTTTAACTTAGATCACCCTTGAACCTAGGACTTATAATTACTAAGTCTAGACATTGCCAACTACACTTCACAGAAGGTTAAAAGGAATCCAACCTATAGCTTATATTTGCTATACTTAGGAATGAATGCATTCTATCTGAATGCCACTATGATCGTATTACAGATTCCCCGACCTCACTCGTGGCTTCATTTTCGCATTTAATTAAATCCCCAATCTTATTCGGGCTATACATTAATCAAATAAGCACATTACATATGTGAAAACATGAATAATTTTTTGCCCCGACCAGGACTTGAACCTAGGACTTATAATTACTAAGTCAAGTCGCTAGCAAATACACACCACAGGAGGTTAAAAGGAATCCAATCTTATAGCTTATATCTCCTATACTTAGGAATGAACTCACTCTATCTGGAGGACACTATGCTAATATTAGAGATTCCCAAACCTCACTCGTGGCTTCATTTTCGCATTTAGTTCAATTCCCAATCTCATTCGGGCTAAGCAATAATCAAAAAAGCACATTACATACATGAAAACATAAATAATTTTTTACCACGACCAGGACTTGAACCTACAACTTATAATTACTAAGTCAAGGAGCTACCCACTACGAACCAAAGAAGGTTAAAAGGAATCCACCCCTATAGCTTATATATGCCATAATTAGGAATGAACACATTCTATCTAAATGCCATCATGTCCATATTACATGAAACATTTTTTACCTCGACCGTGATTTGAACCTAGGACTTATAATTACTAAGTCAAGGCGCTACCAACTACACACCACAGAAGGTTAAAAGGAATTCAACCTTATACTTATATTTGCTATACTTTGGAATAAACGCATTCCATCTGAATGCCACTATGTTTATATTACAGATTCCCCAACCTCACTCGTCTCTTCACTTTCGCATTTAATTCAATTCCCAATCTCATTTGGGCTATACAATTATCAAATAAGCACATTACATATGTGAAAACATGAATCTTTTTTTTAACCAACCAGGATTTGAACCTAGGACTTATAATTACTAAGTCAAGGCGCAACAACTACACACCAAAGAAGGTTCAAAGGAATCCAACTTTATTGCTTATATCTGCTATACTTAGGAATGAAAGCACTCTATCTGAATGCTACTATGTTCATATTACTGATTTCCCAACTTCACTCGTGGCTTCATTTTTGCATTTAATTCAATTTCCATTCTCATTCAGGCTACGCAATAATCAAATAAGCACATTACATATGTGAAAACATGAATAATTTTTTACCCCGACCGGGACTTGAGCCTAGGACTTATAATTACTAAGTCAAGATGCTACCAAGTACACACCACTGAAGGTTAAAAGGAATCCAACCTAATAGCTTATATCTGCTATTCTTACGAATGAACGCATTCTATCTGAATGCCACTATGCTCATATTACAGATTCCCCAACTTCACCTGTGGCTTCATTTTTGCATTTAATTTATTCCCAATCTCATTTGAGCTATACAATAATCAAATAAGCACATTACATATGTGAAAACATGAATAATTTTTTACCCCGATCGGGACTTGAACCTAGGACTTATAATTACTAAGTCAAGGCGCCACCAACGACACACCGCAGAAGGTTAAAGAGAATCCAACCTTATAGCTTATATCTGCTACACTTAGGAATGAACGCATTCTATTTGAATGCCACTATGTTCATATTACAGATTTCCCAACCTCACTCGTTGCTTCATTTCCGAATTTAATTAAATTCCCCATATCGTTAGTTCTATGCAATAATGAAATAAGCACATTACATATATGAAAACATGAATCGTCTTTTACCCCTACCGGGACTTGAACCTAGGACTTATAATTACTATGTCAAGATGCTACCAATTACACGCCACAGAAGGTTAAAAGGAATCCAACCTTATAGCTAATATCTGCTATATTAGGAATGAACACATTCTATCTGAATGCCACTATGTTCATATTATGGATTCCCCAACCTTACTCGTGGCTTTATTTTTCGCATTTAATTCAATTCCCAATCTCATTCGGGCTATGCAATAATCAAATAAGCACATTACATTTGTGTAAACATGAATTTTTTTTTACCCCGACTGGGACTTAAACCTAGTACTTATAATTACTAAGTCAAGGCGCTACCAACTACACACAACAAAAGGTTAAAAGTAATCCAACCTTATAGCTTATATCTGCTACACCTAGGAATGAACGCATTCTATCTCAATGCCACCCTGTTCTTATTGCAGATTCCCCAACCTCACTTGTGGCTTCATTTTCGCATTTAATTCAATTCCCAATCTCATTCGGGCTATACAATAATCAAATAAGCACATTACATATGTGAAAATATGAATCATTTTTTATCCCGACCGGAACTTAAAATTAGGACTTATAATTACTAAGTCAAGGCGCTACCAACTACACACCACAAAAGGTTATAAGGAATCCAACCTATAGCTTATATCTGCAATACTTAGGAAAAAATGCATTCTATCTCAATGCCACTATTTTCATATTGCAAATTCCACAACCTTACTCGTGGCTTCATTTTCGCATTTAATTCAATTCCAAATCTCATTCGGGCTATGCAATAATCAAATAATCACATTACATATGTGAAAACATGAATCATTTTTTATCCCGACCAGGACTTGAACCTAGGACTTATAATTACTAAGTCAAATCACTACCAACTGCACACCACAGAAGGTTAAAAGTAATCCAACCATATAGCGTATATCTGCTATACTTTGGAATGAACGCATCCTATCTGTATGCCACAATGTTCATATAAGAGTTTCCAAAACCTCTCTCGTGGTTTCATTTTCGCATTTAATTCAATTCCCATTTTCATTCGGGTCATACAATAATAAAATAAGCACATTACATAGGTGAAAACAAGAATCATTTTTTACCAAGACCGTAATTTGAACCTAGGTCTTATAATTACTAAGTCAAGGCGCTACCAACTACACACCACAGAAGTTTAAAAGGAATCCAAACTTATAGCTTATATCTGCTATATTTAGGCATGAACACATTCTATATGAATGCCACTATTTTCAGAATAAAGATTCCCCAACCTCACTCATGGCTTCATTTTCGATTTATTTCAATTTTAAATCTCATTCGGGCTATACAATAATCAAATAAGCACATTGCATATGTGAAAACATGAATCATTTCTTACCCCGACTGGGACTTGAACCTAGGGTTTATAATTACTAAGTCAAGGCACTACCAACTACACACCACAGAATGTTAAAAGGAATCCAACCTTATAGCTTATATCTGCTATACTTAGGAATGAACGCATTCTATCTCAATGCCACTTTGTTTATATTGCAAATTCCCCAACCTCACCCGTGATTTCATTTTCGAATTTAATTCAATTCCCAATTTCATAAGGGCTATTCAATAATCAGATAGGCACATTATATATTTGGAAACATGAATCATTTTTTATCCCGACTGTGATTTGAATCTAGGTCTTATAATTACTAAGTCAAGGTGCTACCAACTACACAACACAGAAGGTTAAAAGGATTCCAAACTTATAGCTTATATCTGCTATACTTAGGAATGAACGCATTCTATCTGAATGCCACTATGTTCAGATTACAGATTCCCCAACCTCACTCGTGATTTCATTTTCGCATTTAATTCTATAGCCAATCTCATTCGAGCTATACACTAATCAAATAACGACATTATATATATGAAAACATGAATCAATTATTACCCCGACCGGGACTTGAATCTATATTTTATAATTACTAAGTCAAGGCGCTACAAACTACACAGCACCGAAGGTTAAAAGGAATCCAACCTTTTAGCTTATATCTGATATACTTAGGCATGAACGCATTCTATATGCATGCCACTATGTTCATATTACAGATTCCTCAACCTTACTCGTGGCTTCATTTTCGCATTTAATTCAATTCCCAATCTCATTCGGGCTATGCAAAAACCAAATAAGCACATTACATATGTGAAAACATGAATCATTTTTACCCCGACAGGGATTTGAACCTAGGCCTTATAATTACCAAGTTACGGTGCTTCCAACTACACACCACAGAAGGTTAAAAGGAATCCAACCTTATAGCTTATATCTGCTATACTTAGGAATGAGCGCATTCTATCTGAATGCCACTATTTTCATATTACAGATTCCCCAACCTCACTCGTGGTATCATTTTCGCAATTTAATTCAATTCCCAATCTCATATGGGCTATACAATAATCATATAAGCACATTACATATGTGAAAACATGAATCATTTTTTACCCCGACCAGGACTTGAACCTAAGACTTATAAGTACTAAGTCAAGGTGTTACCAACTACACAACACAGAAGGTTAAAAGCAATCCAACCTTATGGCTTACGTCTACTATACTTAGGAATGAACGCATTCTATCTGAATGCCATTATGTTTATAAAACAAATTCTCCAACCTCACTCGTAGTTTCATTTTCGCATTTAATTTAATTCCCAATCTCATTTGGGTCATACAATAACAAAACAAGAACATTACATATGTGAAAATATGAATAATTTATTTTACCCCGACCGGGACGCGAACCTAGGACTTATAATTACTAAGTCAAGGTGCTACCAACTAACCACCACAGAAGATTAAAAAGAATCCAACCATATAGCTTGCATATGATATACATAGGAATGAACGCATTCTATCTGAATGCCACTATGTTCATATTACAGATTCCCCAACTTCACTCGTGGTTTCATTTTCGCATTTAATTCAATTTCAAATCTCATTGGGAATTGAAATAAATACAAAATTGAAGTTATGAACATAATGGCATGCAGATAGAATGCGTTCATTCCTAAGTATAGCAAATGTAAGCTATAAGGTTGGATTCCTTTTAACCTTGTATGGTGGTTAGATAGTAGCGCCTTAACTCAGTAATTATAAGTTCTAGGTTCGAGTCCCGGTCAGGGTAAAAAATTATTCATGATTTCACATATATAATATGCTTATTTGGTTATTGTATGACCCGAATGAGATTGGGAATTGAATTAAATGCGAAATTTAAGCCACGAGTGAGGTTGGGGAATCTTTAATATTAACATATTTGCATTCAGATATAATGCATTCAAACCAAAGTATAGCAGATGTAAGCTATAAGGTTGGATTCCATTTAACCTTCTGTGGTGGGTAGTTAGTAGCCCCTTGACTTTGCAATTATAATTAATAGGTTCAAGTCCCGGTTGGGGTAAAAAATTATTCATGTTTTCACATATGTAATGTGATTATTTGGTTATTGTATGACGCGAATGAGATTGTTAATTTAATTAATTGCGAAAATGAAGCCACGAGGGAGGTTAGGGAATCTGTAATATGAACATAGTGGCATTCAGATAGAATGCGTTCATTCCTAAGTATAGCAGATGTAAGCTATAAGGTTGGATTCCTTTTAACCTTCTGTAGTGGGTAGTTAGCAGTGCCTTGACTTAGTAATAATGAGTCCTAGGTTTAAGTCACGGTAGGGGTAATAAATGATTCATGTTTTCACATATGAAATGTGCTTATTTGTTTTTTTTATGACCCGAATGATATTGGGAATTGAATTAAATGCGAAAATGAAGCCACGAGTGAGGTTGGTTAATTTGTAATATGAATATAGTGGCATTCAGATATAATGCGTTCATTCCAAAGTATAGCAGAAATAAGCTATAAGGTTGGATTCCTTTTAACCTTATTTTGTGGGTATTTAGCAGTACCTTTACTTAGAAATTATAAGTCCTAGGTTCGAGTCCCGGTCGGGGTGAAATATGATACATGTTTTCACTTATGTATTGTGCTTATTTGGCTATTATATTACGCGAATGAGATTGGGAATTGAATTAAATGCGAAAATAAATCCTCGAGTGAGGTCGGGGAATCTGTAATATGAACATAGCGGCATTCAGATAGAATGCATTCAATTATAAGTATAGTAGATGTAAGCAATAAATTTGGATTTATTTGACCTTCTGTAGTGGGTAGTTAGTAGCGCCTTGACTTAGTAATTATAAGTCATAGGTTCGAGTCCCAGGCGGGGTAAAAGATTATTCACTTTTTCTCATATGTTATGAGCTTATTTGGTTATTGTATGACCCGAATGAGATTGGGAATTGAATTATATGCTAAAATGAAGCCACGAGAGAGGTTGGGGAATCTGTAATATGAACATAGTGGCATTCAGATAGAATGCGTTCATTAATAAGCATAGCAGATGTAAGCTATAAGGTTGGATTAATTTTAATCTTCTGTGGTAGATAGTTAGTAGCGCCTTGACTTAGTAATTATATGTCCTAGGTTCGAGTCCCATTCGGGGTAAAAAATAATTCATGTTTTCACATATGTAAAGTGCTTATTTGGTTAATGTATATATATATATATATATATATATATATATATATATATATATATATATATATATATATATATATATATATATATATATATATATCTGTATATATATATATATATATATATATATATATATATATATATATATATATATATATATATATATATATATATATATATATATATATATATATATATATATATATATATATATATATATATATATATATATATATATATATATATATATATATATATATA
>JAXCGZ010020817.1:35000-40000 GCA_037179515.1 Halocaridina rubra | reverse complement strand
ATATATATATATATATATATATATATATATATATATATATATATATATATATATATATATATATATATATATATATATATATATATATATATATATATATATATATATATATATATATATTATATATATATATATATATATATATATATATATATATATATATATATATATATATATATATATATATATATATATATATATATATATATATATATATATATATATATATATATATATATATATATATATATATATATATATGTATGTATGTATGTATGTATATATATATATATATATATATATATATATATATATATATATATATATATATATATATATATATATATATATATATATATATATATATATATATATATATATATATATATATATAGATTTGACTATTATATTAAAATACAGGATACGAATGCATTAAGAGGAAGAGGTAGATGGATGCATTTATAATTGGAACTTGGTGGGGCACACTGATGTTTAGGCACTTCACACCTCCCCCTTTTAGACAAGACTTCTGAGGGAAGTCTTGTAGCATTACCTGAAGCAGGAGAATGGACTCTTGATAAGATGTCAGCTAAGATGATCTCCAAATCTTTCAAATGATGAATATCCAAAGTGTAGGGATGGAGGAATAAGAACCATGTTAGGATTATTTGATTGGTGTTTCGAACTTTTTCCAAGATTTATTGAGGATTATGGTCTGTGTAGGCCACTAGGGGATGCACTCCATACAAGTTGCACTCAAAGTTCTTTTTGGGAGTTGATTAGACTTAAAACGTTTTCCCAATTGTTGAGTACGCTTTCTGGTTTGTCTTGAATTGGGAAGAATGATATCTCACAGGGTGCAGGAGTCCATCATCAGGTGCAAGTTGCATATGTATAGCTCCAGTCCCAGTGTCCCAGGTTTCCAATTTATAACTGTCTGATATTTACTTACTTGCCTTAAGAAAAAAGACAAATAGAAATTGGTTAAGCATTACACAAGGTCATTTGATAGAAATGCTTATAAGGAATAAAAATCTAATTGGCAGTGTTTGTCTTTGCAGAGAAACACATATTTCCTATTTAAGTTGATTAGTGGAGCAATTATATCAAAAATATTTAGACATAACCTTCTATAAAAAACAATCATTCCAATGAGCCTTTGTATTTCCTTCCTAATGTTAGATTTAATTACGCCACCCCATTTACCAATTTGGGAAATAAAACCCCAAATCATACAATATGGCCCAAAAATGTGTCTTTCATTTTCCACTTACTCAGTAGTTCAATCAAATGTTCTAAGAGGATTTCATGCTGTTGTTGATAGTCTGAAACCACTAGAATATCATCTATATAAACATAGGTTCAAGGTAAATCCCACATAACATTGTTCACTAATCTCTGCAATGTAATATGAGCATTACATAGGCCAAAAGGCATGACTTCATGTTCGCATGACTGCATGTTAGGCCTACCTGGTAGTAAAGCTTTAAAAGATCAGTTTTAAGATATGTATTGGGCCTGACCAACTGCATTTATAATATTATGAATCCTGGGAAAAGGATATGCATCTTGTACAGTAATAGAATTCAACTCTGTGTAGTCTGTGCAGTCTCATACCACCAAATTCCTTTGTATCTTGTAGAGATGATGAGGCCCATGGAGAACTGCTGGGAACTGCAAATCTATGCTGAAAAATAGATAGTCAACTTCATCATGCATTAGCTCATTCTTCTTTGGACCAAGACTGTACGCAGGCTGTCATATTGGAATAGCACCAGGCATCAGCTATACGTCATGCTCAAAATAGGGACAAAGCTTGGGCACATAAGATACAGTATCTTTAAACATAGAATATATATATTCTTTTTAATAATGGACATTATCAGGAAATAATGAGGATATTGTTGTTGCATGTTACTAAGAATGGTTGAATTCTTCCGTGAGTTTACGTCTTCTTTAGTACATAACTGAGTACTTAATTCAATGTCATCAATGCCATTACACTCTGCGGTTACGGTATTACAGATTGAAACTACTTGATCCTCCTGCTCAGAGTCTCTACTATGGTACGCCTTTAATCTACTAATGCTTATCAGATTCTGAGGCTTTCGTCTGTCTGGAGTGTCTATAAGATAGGTGTTATTTTGAAGTACTTTGACTACTTTATAAGTGCCAAGAAATTTAGTTGAGAGGGGATTAGCCAAACTGGGAAGAAGTGCAAGTACTTCGTCAACTTCCTTAAACCTTCTGGGCAGAGATTTAACATCACAGTAATTTTTCATTTCCTTCTATAACTTTTTTAGCTTTTCTAGTGATAACTGACGTACCTCAGATAGGGTATTTCTTCATTTTTCCACATAATTGTTGACTGTTAGAGGAGTGTTTTCATAATTTAACCATTGGTCTGACAATTTTGAGAAGATCTGCTTAGCTTTTTAACGGCAAAGAGCAAAAATGGAATGGACTCGTCCCAATCATCGTCATGGTCTAAGCATTATATCTTGACATATTTTTTATTGTTTGGTGCCAACGTTCAAGAGCACTTTGTGATTCAGGATGGTAAGTACTTGACAGTTTGTGTTTAATGTCTAATTCCTTCAAAACTTCCTCATAGATCTTGATAGTGTAGCTAGTCCCAGGTCTGTTTGAATAATCTTTGGGATTCCAAAATAAGTAAACATATTTGTCACTTGTTTACCAATGGTCTTAACAAAGATACTTTTCTGTGGAAAAGCTTAAGGATATTTTGTGGCTGGACATATGATAACTAACAGATACTGATGTCCTTTCTTAGTGTGAAGTAATGGATCTACACAATCAATAATGAGTCATTCAAGAGGTTCAATGGTTTCAGAGCTGGACTTACAGATTAATTTGCATTACCTATCATTTGGCAAACATGACAACTTTCACCCAGTCAACAACACCTTTCTCTAAATTTGGCCAAAAATAATTTCCAAGATCTTGTAGCAAGTTTTGGAAATGCCAAGATGAACTCAAATACCATCATATCTTAATCTTAAAGTTGATGGACGTCGGCTGAAAGGAAAATCTATCTGCTGCTTATCAGCCCATTGGTTATTAGAAGTCAATTGAAGAAGTCTGTCCAGATGCATCAGTACCCCTTGATCATAATAAAATGAGTGAGCCTAGACTATTTCCTCTTTACCTATGACGGCTTGACTGCATCTTTGTACAAGGATAGTATCCTGAGCTTGGGCTTTTATCAAATTTTCATTTGATTTAGTCTGGGACTCTAAATTAATAGGAGAGGGGTCCATAACTTCCGAATATTGATATTTATCTTGAATACGAGTTGGAACACAAGCAGGCAATAAGTTAAGTTGGTCCTTCTCAACTTCCCAAGTTGGAGAATCTTATAAAGGATTTTTACGAACTAATACATTCGGAGCTATAGTATCACCAGCAAGATCATTTCAAAGGAAAAATGTGGTGTATTTTACGGATAAGTCATTGACAAGATCAACTTCTACCATACCCATGCAAATATCGCTCTTAGATACAACTTAGCTTTACCCACAGCTGGCACACTTGAACTTATACCACATAGTAGCACTTGATTTCCTGTAAGGTTAAAATCAATTCCTGGTAAGCACCCAATGAGCATAAAATTTTGTGAGGCACCAGTATCTCTCAGTATAATTACTGAAATCTTTGTTACTTCATCACCTTGTGATTTGAAGGCAGCAAAAACGTCATGAGGATTCGTATCCTAAACAACCTGAGACAGTAACTACTCTGTTTTTTTCTTGCCTCACAAGTGGTTTAGTAAATGCTGCAGTGGGAAGCCTAAAATTTTTATACTGTTTGCAATATGGATTAGTGCAAAATTCAATGGTATGTCACTCTCTCTTACAAAAGTTACAAAATAAGGGTATACAGGGTGGTGCAACAGGACAGGTCACAAAGGTACTACCTGAGTAGATATTAACACAAGTAGCTGGTTATGTTTCTGTGAAGGTTACACTGTTATTGATGATGGAATACTCATCAATCAAAATATCTGCTATTTTGAGATCAGTTTCTTCACAATATGCTAGGTATATCATCAAAGAGTTGAGGATTTTTCTGTTAAATTCTTCAAATACAGTTACACCACGTAGTTTCCTCAAGGTACTTACTTCTGCCTTCTTTATTCATTTATCAAAAGCTTTAAGCTTTCCAGCTGCTATCTATGAATATGTCATATAAGATGTTTTACTCAGATGCCCAAAATTTTTGCCAAAATGCCTCAGTTTTATCTGAATAAGCATCCAAAATACCCTGTTTAATAAATTCATAGTCACTAAATTCAGAAATCAATCTTGATAATACACTTCCAACTTTGCAGAATAACTTTGGCTGTAAAAGTCAAACCCACTATTCAAGAGGCAATTCATTGTGAGAAGCAATTGTTTCAAAGAGTTTGAAATAGCCCTCATGGTCAGAGTCGATGAAAGGTGGAACTAAATTAATACTTTTTCATTCAGGTCAAATGAAGAAATCGTTGTGCTTTATTGCAACCTAATCTAAGCTCGTGCTCTATTTATTCCTTTAAGAATTGTCGCTGGCGTTCGTTCTCTTCTAAATCATATTGTTACTGACGTTCGTTTTTTTTTAACTTTAACTAAGTCACGCTTTCTCTGGTGTTTGTTTTGTTCAACTTTACATAAGTCGTACTGTCTTTTGCATTCATTTTCTTGTCTCTGGCGTTCATTTTCTGAGGTTTAACTTAAACAGATTCTAACTCTACATGAACTTGTTTTAATGCAAATGCGTGATAAATTTTATCTGGGCTTCTGTTTGTCTTCCTCTATTTCTTGAGATTTATATGATAATGCAGAGTCATCAAATACGTCTCCAACCACATGGTAATCAATTATCCTATCACTTAACTGTGTCTTGGTATCCGTACCCTTACAAGGATTAGCCCAATTAATCATTAGATAATTAAGCTCAACTTTAGTAGTGTCTTGAAGAGTATCAATGAACTTAACGCG
>JAXCGZ010020817.1:12500-25000 GCA_037179515.1 Halocaridina rubra | reverse complement strand
TGTGGGGGTATTCTGGCAGGATAAATCCAGACAGAAACCTAATTATTGGAACTCTGAATGTGAGTGATTGTGGTGTAAATAAAAGTAAGAGGGAGGTGTTTCGGAGTATGTTTATGGAGGGAAAGAGAAAAGTACTTGCACTGAGGGAAACAAAGCCAAAAGGCAATGGTGAGGTGACATTTGGGAGAGTGATAGGTAGGGTGTCTGGAGTTGAGAGGTGGAGAAGAAAAGAGGGAGTGGCTCTGTTATTAAATGAAGAGATGAATAAGTGTGTGGTAGAATGGAAGGAAGTATCTTCTCGAATAATAGTGGCTAAAATGAGGCTGGGGTGTGAGGCTTGGGTGTTTGTGAGTGCATAAGGCCCTGGCAGTGAAAGAAGTGAGGTTGAAAGAGAAGAATTTTGGATGAAATTTAACGAGTATTTGGAAGACTTGGGAATGAATGCGAATGTGGTGTTGATGGGAGATTTAAATGCTAGAGTAGGGAATGAGCCAGTGGATGGTGTAATGGGAAGTATGGAGTACCTGGTAGGAATGAAAATGGAGAGAAAATGATAGAGATGTGTACTGAGAGAGAGATGCTGATTTCTAATACTATATTTAAAAAAGAAGGTTGTTCACAAGTATACATGGGTCAGAGTGAATAATGGAAGAGTAGTTAACAGAGCATTAATTGATTATGTTGTAGTGAACAGGAGGGTGATTGGAAGAGTATAGGATGTGAATGTACTGAGAGGAGCTAGTGGTGGAATATCTGACCATTATTTAGTGGAAAGTAGAGTGAGAGTGGGAGAAAAGTGGAGGAAGAGGAGAAGCGAGAGAAGAAGAGAGGTGCTAAAAGTGAATGAAATGTATAAGAAAGAGAAAGACTGTGAGTATAAGGCTAGTGTGAGAAATGTGTGGAATGTAGTGAAAGAGAAAGTGGAGGCGGGAATGGAAGAAGAATGGGGCTGATTCAAGGAGGGGGTTATGAAGTGTGCCGAGGCAGTGTGTGGAAGGAGACTAACTGGTGGAAGTAAAAGGAAAGGTAATGAATGGTGGAATGAGCAGGTGACTGCAGTAGAGGCTGAAAAGAAGCAGGCTTACTAGGTATGGTTGCATGTAGGTAATGTAGAGATGTATGAAAGGTATTGTGCAAAGAGTAGGTTAGCAAAGCACGTGGTGAGGGAGGCAAAGAGAGAAGCAGATGTAAAGTGGGGCAGATGCTTGTCTGAGAATTTTGAAAGGAATCAAAAGATGTTTTGGAAGGAAGCTAAGAGAGTGAGGAAAGGTGAATGTGGTACAGAGGAGAGAGTGAAAGGAGAGGATGGGAAATTGCTAGTGGATGAAATAAGGGTGAGAGAGAGATGGGCTGAATATTTCAAGAACCTGCTAAATGAGGAAGATGATAGAGAGGCAAAGATTGTTGCTGTGGAAAACGAATGGAGAATAACAATGTTAGGCAATGAGAATGATAGAGAAATAACAAAAGAGGAGGCATATTTGGCATTGAGAGCAACGAAAGCAGGTAAAGCACCAGGGATATATGGGTGTCATGCTGAATGCTTGTCAAAAGGTGGGGAGGCTTTAGTAGATTGGATGGTTAGGTTGTTGAATGTATGTTTCAGGAAAGGGAGGGTCCCAGTTGATAGGAGGAGTTCATGTGTAATTCCACTTTACAAAGGGAAGGGAGATAAGTATGAGTGTAGTAGTTTTAGGGGAATTAGTTTGTTGAGTGTAGTTGATAAGGTATCTGGAAGAGTGTTAATCGAGAAAATTAGGAAAGGTACTGAGAGATTGATTGGGGAAGAACAGTGTGGGTTCAGGAATGGAAGAGTATATGTGGATTCGGTGCTTGCAGTAAGAAAGGTGTGTGAGAAGTTCTTGGAGAGGGGCAGGGACACTTTTTGGGCCTTTATGGATTTAGAGAAAACATATGACAAGGTAGATAGAGAGGGGTTTTGGAGGGTGTTGCAACTGTATGGAATAAGTGCAAGTTTGTTGAATACGGTGAAGAATTTTTACATAAATAGTAGAGCATGCGTGAGAGTTGGGAATGATACGAGCGATTGGTTTGAGATGAATGTTGGGTTACGTCAAGGTTGTGTAATGTCGCCATGGTTGTTTAATGTGTATATGGATAGAGTGATAAGGGAAGTAAATGAAAGAGTATTTGACAGAGGCTTGGAACTAGTGGATGAGGAGGGAAGGTTGTGGAAATTGAGTCAGTTGCTATTTGCAGATGATACTGTACTGGTGGCTGATACTGAAAATGAATTGAATCATTTGGTGACTCAGTTTATTAGTGTTTGTGAAAGAAGGAAGTTGCGCATGAATATTGGTAAAAGTAAAGTCATGAGTATGCACGAGGAGTGTTAATGTTGGCAGATTGAATGTAGGAGTGAATGGGGAGTTGCTTGAAGAAGTTGAGAGTTTTAAGTATCTGGGGTCATATGTATCAAGGAGTGGACGAGTGGATATAGAGGTAAATCACAGAGTGATGGAAGTTTGTAAATATCTAGGTGGGTCGAAAAGTGTAATGAGAAATATATATTTGGGAATGAGAGCAAAGAGAAGGATATATGAAGGTGTGATTGTGCCGACAGCATTGCATGGAGCAAATACTTGGAATCCAAGAGAGGATGAAAGAAACAAGTTGAATGTAATGGAGATGAGGTGTTTGAGAGGTATGATTGGTGTACCGAGAATAGATAGAGTATGAAATGCGGATGTCTGGCAGATAACGGGTTTTGGAATGAAGCTTTCGGATAGGTTAGATCAGAAAGTGTTGAGGTGGTTTGGACGCATGGAAAGGATGAGTAATGAATGATTAGTGAAGAGGGTGTGGGGTGCAGAAGTGATTGGAGTTAGATTAAGAGGGAGACCTAGAATGAGACGGATGGATGGCGTGAAAAGAGCCCTGAATGCACGTGGAATGTCAATGGAACTGGGAAATGTGCATGCAAGAGACTGGAATGAGTGAAGGAAGATTGTGCATATATGACACGGACCAAAGGCATTGCTCTCACCTGCCAGCTCAGGGAACTGTGGTGGACGGGTGTGAGGGGAGTTGCCATTTGATGAAGTGGTGGGAGTAAACCAGCTGCGGCTGTCGGGCCTCATTGTAGAATACCCTTGCCCACCAACCTTGTGGGTGACCCAAGCAGGTTGGAAGGGGGGGAGACGTGGCAACCCTCTACCCCTAAGGAGCTGAGAAGAGTGGTTGAGGTGTGTATGTGGATCGAGGTGAATGCGCGTTTCTTGGTTCAGCCACCCCCCTTGCAATTGGGAATGAGGCTTATGTCTATATATATATATATATATATATATATATATATATATATATATATATATATATATATATATATATATATATAGTATATATGCATGTATATATTATTATTAATATCATTATTATTATTATTACTGTTATTATTATTATTGTTATTATTATTATTATCATTATTATTATTATTATTATTATTATTATTATTATTATTATTATTATTATTATTATTATTATTATTATTATTATCATTATTATTATTATTATTATTATTATTTTTATTATTATTATTATTATTATTATTATTATTATTATTATTATTATTATTATTATTATTATTATTATTATTATTATTATTATTATTATTATTATTATTATTATTGTTATTATTATTATTATTATTATTATTATTATTATTATTATTATTACTATTATTATTATTATTATTATTATTATTATTATTATTATTATTATTATTATTATTATTATTATTATTATTATTATTATTATTATTATTATTATTATCATTATTATTATTATTATTTTTATCATTATCATTATTATTATTATTATTATTATTATTATTATTATTGTAGTCTCCATGGCTAAATGGTAGCATTCGCGACTCTGTGTCGGAAGGTCGAGGGTTCGCGCCTTGTCATTGACTGAGGTTAGTGAAAGCATACACTCAGGGTAACGATTACATTTTCTAAAACAAGTCTCTCGCAGGAAGGCAACCGTCTTAGTCCTTAGTAGAAAAGGGAGTTCGAGACGTAAAACTGAATCATCAGTCATTATCATTATTATTATTATTATTATTATTATTATTATTATTATTATTATTATTATTATTATTATTATTATTATTATTATATTATTATTATTATTATTATTATTATTATTACTATTATTATTTTTATTTTTATTATTATTATTATTATTATTATTATTATTATTATTATTATTATTATTATTATTATTATTATTATTATTATTATTATTATTATTATTATTATTATATATTATTATTATTATTATTTTTATTATTATTATCATTATTGTTTTCATTATTATTGTTATTAAAATTGTTGTCATGATTATTATTATTATTATTATTATTATTATTATTATTATTATTATTATTATTATTATTATCATTGTAGCGATTGTAGTTACTTCACTACTTCAAACGGAAAGCAACAGTTATTTTACTTAATATATAAAAGAGATGTTCACCAATACAAGTAGAATATTGAATTGATTGAATGATGAAATTCAGGGTTATTTAAAAGTACAGCTATTTCAGTGGGAGGAGTTACAAACAACCCAAGAGTAATTATTGACCCATTAAATACAACTTTAAAATAACTTACTAATTACTAAATGATTACCTATTTGCAATAATTACATATTTTGATAAAAAAATATTATTTACAATTTGTACATTTGTACAATGCTTACCCCTTGGAAGAGACTAAAGGGCGTCCTGCCCTAGAGAAACGAATATTAGGAGGATAATCTTCTTGAAGGTTGGCGACTTTCAAGCGGTCATTTGATATCCACTCCTCAGTGCCACGCATGCTGAGGAGGAATGCCTTTGAACGTCGTCATATGACTCTATGCGGTCCAGTGTAAGGAAGTGTTAGAGGCATCCGATGACTATCCGTTCTGATGAAGACGTGGGTGGCTGTGTTGAGGTCTCGTGGAATAAAAGTTTTACTGTTATTCTGGTATGTTTGTTTTACAGGTGTGTATTTTCCAACTATCTGGCGGAGACGATCGAGATCTTCATGGTGATTGTTGCTTGGGAAAAACTCCGCAGGTACCACCAAGGGGTCGCCATGTACCATCTCGGCTGAGGATACATTAAGACCTTCTTTGGGAGTAGTTCGGAGTCTAAGGAGTACCCAAGGTAGTTAATGTGTCCAAAAATTGCTTGTGCAGCGGGTTATTAGGGCTGCCTTTAGTGTTCTGTGCATGCGTTTAACCATGCCGTTGGCTTCTGGATTGTAGGACGTTGTGTGATGGTTTGTGGAGCCAAGGAGCTGACTGAGAGAGTTCCAAAGTTGGGATGTAAATGTGGGACCCCTATCTGATGTAATATGTTCGGGGATGACAAATCTTGAGATCCAGGCAGATAGGAAGACAGAAGCACATTAGGAGGCAGTGGCCTCTTTCATGGACACTGCCTCGGGCCATAGGGTTGAGCAGTCCACTATTGTAAATATGTATTTGTTGTTTTCTGATGGAGGAAGAGGTCCCACAATGTCAACATGGACATGGGAAAAACGTCTTTGTGGGTGAGGAAAAGTCCCAATTCCAGATTCAGTATGTCGGTGGATTTTAGAAGTTTGACATGACAAGCAGGAGCGGGACCAAGATTTAGCGTCTTTTGTTATGCCGTGCCATATGAATTTTTTCTTGAGAGGCATAGCTGTTGATCGGCCGGAGGGATGAGAAAGTCCACAAATAAGTTGGGATACGTGACGTTAAAGAGGCTTAGGAATCCAGGGGTGAGGTCGCCCTGAACTCACGTCACACAAGATGGTGGTCTTTTGTTCGTCTAATGGTAAACCTTTCCATTGAAGAGATGTGAGTGATGTACGACAAGATTGCGAGGTGTTTGTAGTCGAGGCCAAGGCATATGGATGAAATAGTGTTTCTTGAAAGTGCATCAGCGACAGGATTCTTTTTTCCCGAAACATATTGCAAAGTACATCTAAACTCAGATATAGTAGAGAGGTGTCTTTGTTGTTTTGCTGTACATGGATCTGTTAGCTTGTTAAAAGCGTTGACAAGTGGAAGGTGGTCCGTTTCGATGGTAAATGAGACACCTTCGAGAAAATGTGTTTCAGCAAGAGTAAGCTTTCTACTGAAGAAGGCGAGTGGTTGACAAACTCCATGATTGATCTGTTCGAGGACAGCTCCCACTGCAGTATCGCTGGCATCAGTAGACAAGATGAGAGGTAGACCAGGTGTTGGAAAGTTAAGATGGGCTGCAGCAGAAAGAGCTTTTTTGGCAGCATTAAAGGCATCTTCTTTGGCTGGGCCCCAAGATAGTGATTCTGGTTTTCCCGTGCTATATATAGTGGAGTCATTATTGAAGCAATGTTTGGTAAAATACGATGGTAATAGCTGATCATTCCTACAAATTCTTGCAAGGCCTTGATAGTAGTAGGCTTAGGTAATATCTGGATGGCGGTTACTTTTTCTTGGAGGGGAAGGACACCCTTGGAGGAGATATAGTGTCCCAGGAACTCTACTTCTTTGACTCCAGATACACACTTGTTGTGCCTGACGATGAGACCAGCAAAGCGTAGACGTTCAAGAACTTGGTGGAGGTGTTTGGTGTGGGTGTCATGATTTGGAGAGAAAACTAGGATGTAATCCACATAAGCAACACAGAAGGGTAGGTCACCCAAAATCCCGTCCATCATGCATTGGAAAGTGGCTCCGGCATTTCTGAGGCCAAAGCAAGAGTAGTTGAACGTTTATGTTCCAAAGGGAGTGGATATGGCTGTCTTGGGAATGTCTTCAGGATTCATAGGGACTTGATAGTAACCTTTGAGCAAGTCCAGTTTGGAAAATATCTTGGCCTCATGTAGGTATGTCGTGACATCAGCAATGTTAGGGAGAAGGTAATGATCAGGTTTTGCCATCATATTCAATCGCCTGTAGTCGCCGCAGGGTCATAGTGTGCTTTCCCCATGAATCCTGAAGACATTCCCAAGACAGCCATAACCACTCCCTTTGGAACATATACGTTCAACTACTCTTGCTTCGGCTTCAGAAACGCCAGAGCCACTTTCCAGTGCATGATGGATGGGATTTTGGGTGACCTACCCTTCTATGTTGCTTATGTGGATGACATCCTAGTTTTCTCTCCTAACCATGAAGTCCACACCAAACACCTCCACCAAGTTCTTGAACATCTACGCTCTGCTGGTCTCATCGTCACGCACGACAAGTGTGTATTTGGAGTCAAAGAAGTAGAGTTTCTGGGACACTGTATCTCCTCCAAGGGTGTCCTTCCCCTCCAAGAAAAAGTACCCGCCGTCCAGACATTCCCTAAATCTACTACTACGAAGGCCTTGCAAGAATTTGTAGGTATGGTCTACTATTACCATCGTTTTTTTACGAAACATTGCTTCAATAATGACTCCACTATATACAGCACTGGCTGGAAAACCAGAATCACTCTCCTTGGCCCTGCCCAAGAAGATGCCTTTAATGCTGCCAAAAAAGCTCTTTCTGCTGCAGCCCATCTTAACTTTCCAACGCCTGGCCTATCTCTCATCTTGTCTACTGATGCCAGCGATACTGCAGTGGGAGCTGTCCTTGGACAGATTAATCATGGAGTTTGTCAAACGCTCTCCTTCTTCAGTAGAAAGCTTACTCTTGCTAAAACCCATTACTTCACCTTCGACAGGGAGCTTCTTGCTATTTATTCCACTGTCCTCACCTACACAAGCATTTTCTCAAAGGTGTCTCATTTACCATCCAAATGGACCACCTTCCACTTGTCCATGCTTTTAATAAGCGAACAGACCCAGGTTCCGCAAGACAACAAAGACACCTCTCTACTATATCTGAGTTTAACTGTACTTTGCAATATGTCTCGGGAAAAAAGAATCCTGTCGCTGATGCACTTTCAAAAAACATTATTTCATCCATATGCTTTGGCCTCTACTACAGACACCTCACAGAACTACAGATACAAGATCCTGAAACGCAGTCTTGTCATACATCACTCACATCTCTTCAATGAAAAGATTTACCAATAGACGAACAAGAGACCACCATCTTGTGTGACGTGAGTTCAGGACAACCTCGCCCCTGGATTCCTAAGCCTCTTCGACAAATGTATTCCAACTTATTCGTGGACTTTCTCATCCCTCCGGCCGATCAACTGCTATGCCTCTCAAGAAAAAATTCATATGGCACGGCATAACAAAAGACGCTAAATCTTGGTCCCGTTCCCGCTTGTCATGTCAAACTTCTAAAATAGACCGACATACTGAATCTGGAATTTGGACTTTTCCTCACCCACAAAGACGTTTTTCCCATGTCCATGTTGACATTGTGGGACCTCTTCCTCCATCAGAAAATGACAAATACATATTCACAATAGTGGACCGCTCAACCCGATGGAATAGGCAGTGCCCATGAAAGAAGCCACTGCCTCTTCCTGTGCTTCTGCCTTCCTATCTGCCTGGATCTCAAGATTTGGCATCCCCTAACATATTTCACCAGGTAGGGGTTCAACATTTACATCCCAACTTTGGAACTCTCTCAGTCAGTTCCTTGGCTCCACAAACCATCACACAACGTCCTACAATCCAGAAGCCAACGGCATGGTTGAACGCATGCACAGAACACTAAAGGCAGCCCTCATCACCCACTGCACAAGCAATTCTTGGATACATCAACTACCTTGGGTACTCCTTAGACTCCGAACTACTCCCAAAAAAGGTCTTAACGTATCCTCAGCCGAGATGGTATATGGCGACCCCTTGGTGGTACCTGCGGAGTTTTTCCCAAACAACAATCACCATGAAGATCTCGATCGTCTCCGCCAGATAGTTGGAAAATACACACCTGTAAAACAAACATACCAGAATAACAGTAAAGCTTTCATTCCACGAGACCTCAACACAGCCACCCACGTCTTCATCAGAACGGATAGTCATCGGACGCCTCTAACACCTCCTTACACTGGACCGCATAAACTCATATGACGATGTTCAAAGGTATTCCTCCTCAACATCCGTGGCACTGAGGAGTGGATATCCAATGACCGCTTGAAAGTCGCCTACCTTCAAGAAGATGATCCTCCTCCTATTCGCGTCTCTAGGGCAGGACGTCCTTTAGTCTCCTCCAAGGAGGGAGCATTGTACAAACACTACAAATTGTAAATAATATTTTTCATCAAAATAAGTAATTACTGTAAATAGGTAAGCATTTAGTAATTATTAAGTTCTTTTAAAGTTGTATTTAATGGGTCAATAATTATTCTTGGGTTGTTTGTAACTCCTCCCACTAAAATAGCTGTACATATAAATAACCCTAAATTTGATAATTAAATCAGTTCAATATTCTGCTTGTATTGGTGAGCATTCTGTTTTATATATTAAGTAAAACAACTGTTGCTTTCTATTTGAAGTAGTGAAGTATCTACAGTCGTTACAATAATAATAATGATAATAATAACAATAATAATAATAATAATAATAATAATAATAATAATAATAATAATAATAATAATAATAATAATAATAATAATAATAATAATAATAATAATAACTGTAATAATAATAATAATAATAATAATAATAATAATAATAATAATAATAATAATAATAATTATAATGATGATAATAATAATAATAATAACAATATATATAATAATAATAATTATAATAATAGCAATAATAATAATAATAGTAATAATAATAATAATGATGATAATACTAATACTAAAAATAATAACAATAATAATAATAATTATAATAATAATAATGATAATACTAATAATAATAATAATAGTAATAATAATAATAATAATAATAATAATAATAATAATAATTATAATAATAATAATAATAATAATGATAATAATAATAATAATAATAATAATAATAATAATAATAATAATAATAATAATAATAATAATAATATTAATAATAATAATAATAATAATAATAATAATAATAATAATAATAATAATAATAATAATAATAATAATAATAATAATAATAATAATAATAATAATAATAATAATAATAATAATAATAATAGTAATAATAATAATAATAATGATAATAATAATAATTCAATAATAATACATACATACATACATAGACATAAGCCTCATTCCCAATTGCAAGGGGGGTGGCTGAGCCAAGAAGCGCACATTCACCAAGATCAACATACACACCTCAACCACTCCTCTCAGCTCCTTAGGGATAGAGGGTTGCCACGTCTCCCCCCCCCCTTCCAACCTGCTTGGGTCACCCACAAGGTAGCTGGACAAAGGGTTTCTACGATGAGAACCCGACAGCCGCAGCTGGTTTACTCCCACCACTTCATGAAATGGCAACTCCCCTCACACCCATCCACCACAGTTCCCTGAGCTAGCAGGTGAGAGCAATGCCTTTGGGCTGCGTCATATTTACACAATCTTCCTTCACTTATTCCTATCTTGTGCACGCACTCTTCCCAGTTCCACTGACATTCCACGTGCATTCAGTGCTCTTTTCACGCCATCCATCCATCTCATTCTAGGTCTCCCTCTTAACCTAACTCCAATCACTTCTGCACTCCACACTCTCTTCAATAATCGTTCATTACTCATCCTTTCCATGTGTGCAAACCATCTCAACACTTTCTGATTTAACCTATCTGACAGCTTCATTCCAACACCCGTTCTCTGCCTAACATCCTCATTTCTTACTCTATCTATTCTAGGTACACCAGTCATACCTCTCAAACACCTCATCTCCATTACATTCAACTTGTTTCTTTCATCCTCTCTTGCATTCCAAGTCTCTGCTCCATACGATGCTGTCGGCACAATCACACCTTCATATATCCTTCTCTTTGCATTCCTTCCCAAATATCTATTTCTCATTACACTTTTTAACCCACCTAGATATTTACAAACTTCCATCACTCTGTGATTTACCTCTACATCCACTCGTCCACTCCTTGATACATGTGACCCCAGATACTTAAAACTCTCAACTTCTTCAAGCAACTCCCCATTCACACCTACACTCAATCTGCCAACATTAACACTCCTCGTGCATCTCATGACTTTACTTTTACCATTATTCATGCGCAACTTCCTTCTCTCACACAATCTAATGAACTCAGTCACCAAATGAATAAATTCATTTTCAGTATCAGCCACCAGTACAGGATTATCCGCAAATAGCAACTGGTTCAATTTCCACAACCTTCCCTCCTCATCCACTAGTTCCAAGCCTCTGTCTAATACTATTTCATTTACTTCCCTTACCACTCTATCCATATACACATTAAACAACCATGGCGACATTACACAACCTTGACGTAACCCAACATTCATCTCAAACCAATCGCTCGTATCATTCCCAACTCTCACGCATGCTCTACTATTCATGTAAAAACTCTTCACCATATTCAACAAACTTGCACTTATTCCATACAGTTGCAACACCCTCCAAAACCCCTCTCTACCTACCCTGTTATATGCTTTCTCTAAATCCATAAAGGCCCAAAAAGTGTCCCTGCCTTTCTCCAAGAAATTCTCACACACCTGTCTTACTGCAAACACCTGTTCCACACATCCTCTTCCATTCTTGAACCCACACTGTTCTTCCCCAGTCAATCTCTCAATACTTTTCCTAATTCTCCCGATTATTAATCTTCCATACACCTTACCAACTACACTCAACAAACTAATTCCCCTAAAACTACTACACTCATACTTATCTCCCTTCCCTTTGTAAAGTGGAATTACACATGAACTCCTCCTATCAACTGGGACCCTCCCTTTCCTGAAACATACATTCAACAACTAACCATCCAATCTACTAAAGTCTCCCCACCTTTTGACAAGCATTCAGCATGACACCCATCTATCCCTGGTGCTTTACCTGCTTTCGTTGCTCTCAATGCCAAATATATCTCCTCTTTTGTTATTTCTCTATCATTCTCATCGCCTAAGATTGACATTCTCCATTCGTTTTCCACAGCAAAAATCTCTGCCTCTCTATCATCTTCCTCATTTAGCATGTTCTTGAAATATTCAACCCATCTCTCTCTCACCTTTATTTCATCCACTAGCAATTTCCCATCTGCTCCTTTCACTCTCTCCTCCCTATCACAATCACCTTTCCTCATTCTTTTCACTTTCCTCCAAAACATATTTTTATTCCTTTCAAAATTCTCAGACAAGCATCTGCCCCACTTTACATCTGCTTCTCTCTTTGCCTCCCTCACCATGTGCTTTGCTAACCTACTCTTTGTACAATACCTTTCATACATCTCTACATTCCCTACCTGCAATCATACCTCGTAAGCCCGCTTGTTTTCAGCCACTACTGCACTCACCTGCTCATTCCACCATTCACTACCTTTTTTTTTACTTCCACCAGTTAGTCTCCTCCCACACACTGCCTCGGCACATTTCCTAACCTCCTCCTTGAATCAGCCCCATTCTTCTTCCACTCCCGCCTTCACTTTCTCTTTCA
>JAXCGZ010020817.1:2500-7500 GCA_037179515.1 Halocaridina rubra | reverse complement strand
GGTGTGACTGCATTGGAATGGTTAGTGAGAGTGTTTAATATATGCTTTTTGTTGTCAATGGTGCCAGTGGAATGGGTGATTGTTTGTATAGTGCCCCTATACAAAGGTAAGGGAGATGTGTATGAATGCAGTAATTTTAGAGCTATAAGTTTGTTGAGTGTGGTAGGAAAAGTGTATGGTAGGATACTGGTTAATAGGATTAGGGATAAGACAGAAAATGTGATCGCAGAAGTGCAGTGTAGTTTTAGGAGAGAATGAGGTTGTATAGATCAGCTTTTTATAGTTAGGCAGTTATGTGAGAAATATTTAGCAAAAGGGAAAGGATATGTATTTTGCATTTTTGGATCTGGAGAAAGCGTATGATAGAGTTGATAGAGAGGCAATGTGGAATGTTTTAAGATCATATGGAATTAATGGTAAATTGTTGCATGCAGTGAAGAGTTTGTATGAGGGCAGTAGAGGTTGTGTTAGGGTAGGGAATGAAGTGAGTGAGTGGTTTCCAGTGAGTGTGGGACTGAGACAGGGATGTGTGATATCACCGTGGCTGTTCAATTTGTATATTGATGGAGTCGTAAGAGAGGTGAATGAGCAAGTGCGTGGTCGAGGTTTGAGAATGGTAGATGGAGATGATAACGAGTGGGAGCTGAATCAGTTGCTGTTTGCAGATGATACTGTGGTGGTAGCAGATTCAGAGGAGAAGCTGTGTAAGTTAGTGTCAGAATTTGGAATGGTGTGTGAGATTAGGAAGTTGCGAGTGAATGTGGGAAAGAGTAAGGTTATGAGGTGTACAAGAAATGAGGATGGTGGTTGATTGAATGTTATGTTGAATGGAGAGACACTTGAGGAAGTTGATCAGTTTAAGCATTTAGGCTCGGTCATAGCTGCAAATGGTGGAGTGGAAGCAGATGTGTTTCACAGAGTGAATGAAGGATGTAAAGTGTTGGGTGCGTTGAAAGGAGTGATGAAGAATAGAGGGTTGGAAATGAATTTTTAGAAAGTTTTGTATGATAAAGTGGTTGTGCCAACTGTGATGTATGGATCAGAGTTGTGGGGTATGGAAGTAAGTGAGAGATGAAAACTAAATGTATTTGAGATGAAATGCCTGAAGAGTATGACTGTTATATCTCGGTTGGATAGGGTTAGGAATGAAGTGGTGAGAGCAAGAATGGGTGTGAGGAGAGAAATTACAGCCAGAGTAGATATGAATGTTCTGAGATGGTTTGGCCATGTGGAAAAGATGGATGATGAAAGACTGCTGAAAAAGGTGATGAATGCGATAGTTGATGGGAGAAATGCTAGAGGGAGGCCTAGGTTTGGGTGAATGGATGGAGTAAGTAGAACCATGAATGATAGGAGGATGGATGTGAGGGAAGCAAGCTAGCGTGATAGGAATAGGAATGAGTGACGAGCGATTGTGACGCAGTTCTGATGGGCAACTGCTGTTACCAAGGGGCTGTATCTTACAGAGGTAGCCCTATGGTAGGGGCAACATGGGAGTTGGCAGTTGTGAAGCGACACAGGTTGTGGAAGAGCCGTGAGGATGGGCTGTGGCACTCCAGCAGAGCCATCTGAACGGTCACTAGCTCCCTCGTCATTGTCCATAGAGAAAAGTAATCCCCTTATTGTTTTCTCTTTTTAATGTCGGCTACCCCCCAATTAATGTGGGAAACAGCCAAGGTAGATAGATAGATAGATATTTAGAAAGTTTGAAAAGATTATTACAGGTGTACAATTATCGGAGGCATTGAGATCTCCCATATTTTTTTTTGTTTTTACAATAAGTATTAACTATCCTACTAGCATATCATTAGACAAAAACTAGTGACTCAAAAAGAATATGAAGAGTCTGGCAATGAGGGCAAGTAAAACAATCTGGACAATATATCAGATGATTAGAGTGTATGTTCTCATCACCAACTCCAGTTTTTAAACATCCAATCACCTTGTTTACATGACAATTGTGAACTTTCCCGCATCTAATGATGTTATTTTCCCAATTTGACAGTTTTGCATGAAATTCACTTGGGATAGCCTGAAATCTCGAATTCTTAAATGCAATTTGAAATTTCTCATTGAACACTTGTAAAATGCCTTTTTTATTTGAAATATCATCTATTTCAGCAAAATCTAAATTAGTATAACCATCTTTTATTCTTTTGGCATCTTTCCAGGATACTTATTTTTCTTAGAGAATGACTTAGCAAGGCCTTGATTTCCATAAATTTCCTAATTTTTCTCACTTTCTTCTAAACTCTTACTGAAGTTTTTGCAAAACTCTTTCATTAATTCAAATTCTATGCCCGTTCTTTATTTACCTTTAGGTTTTCACTCTAGAAATTTCGCTCTAGCAAAGGCATAAAGATTCCTGCAACATGTATTCCTACCTGGAATGGTTTTAATCTTCTTTTTATAAATAATTCTAAACTCCCTCGATGAGTTATGCAGTGCCTGAAGTAAATAGTCATATGCTTCATTTAATAGCTGATTATGAGACACTTTATTACATGGCTAATCATGACATTATGCTACATTATCATAAAGTGATATATGATTCCCTACATTCTGCTTGTATTTGTGTATGTTAGATTTCGACATTCTATACCACCAAGCAAACATATTCCGTGAAACCTCAGATTTATTACCCTCATTTATATGCATATTACAATCAAATTCAGTATCCATATACAGGAATAAATTATCCAAAACAAACTTGTCATAACCAGTACATAATCTGCTATTTAAAGCTTTATTTGATATTACTACATGGCCCGACCAAGAAGTAAATTTATGAGCAGGAGTAAGATATATAAAGAAATCTATGGGTAGCACAACTGTGTCTGTAACAGTTAATGATAACTAATGTGTAAATTCTTTAAGTTCATGCAAAAATCTGCCCTTTATATGATCCACATTAAAATCTCCTATTATAATTGTTTTATTGATCTGTCTGGGCTGGCAGAGAGCATCAATTCTAGCTAAGATACTTCTATATTTACAAAGTAAGTCAAGCATATCGGAGTCATGAGGGAGATAAAGGTTGAACATTAAAATATCTTCATCAATATAATTCATTCTAAAATAAAGAATATGATCTTCAAGACAGACAAGAGTAATTCTAATATCAGGATATTTTCTCCAATTCACTGCCAACCCCCCAGTAGGTCTCCCAGAAAAAGAACCCAAATTACTAAGCTCACAAGAAACAGCAATGAAATAGAATTCATCATTAAGCATATTAAGAAAGTTAATATTTGTCAATTTATATTAAAATTAATATTAATTGTTTCTTGTAATAAAACATGGTCGTTACTCTTAAGTATTTCAGCCACAATCTTCTTCTTCTTCGTCTACATCTTTTCCCACTTTTATGTGGGGTCGATGTTTCTGGCCAGCTATCTGTACTGGCCATATTTTGGTTTTGGCAAAATTTTTATGGCCGGATGCCCTTCCTGCAGCCAACCCTCCCCATATACCAGGGATTGGGACCGGCACCAAGTTTAGGCTAGCTTGCCCCCCTCAGTGGCTGGGTTTAGTATTTCAGCTACAATATCCATATTAATTTCATATAGAGTTACAATTAAAGGAATCAGTGCTCAAAAATTTAACTAGTTCAGTTATTGCCATCTTTTATTTTGAATGAGGACTATAAAACTTTCTAATAACTACTCATCTGGTCACAAATAAGAATTTATAACTTTTTCTCGATCATCTAGACACAATTTAAATTTAAATGACTTTCGGTTTAGACTTTGATATCAGTCGATAAATGCGTATGCTTTAATTTCTAAAGTATATTCACAGAATCCCGGCACATCCTCACAGTTGATTGCAAATCACATCCATCAACGTAGCTGTCCACTTTTTTAGGGACCCCCTCAAGGCACCAGAAACGGATTTATTATTACCAACAATACCAGACCTTTTCTTCCACTCAGCAGTTAGCTATCCATCCGTATCGTCATCAGCACTCTTGCCTGCAGTCGTTTAATTTTCAATAGGTACACCTACATTTGGGGGTGAAAAAGACCCTGGTGTAACTTCACGCTCTATTCCTCTGCTGAGCTGATTTTAACTAGAAATTTTACTATTCTTATTAGAAATTATCTTTTTATTCATGCCTGTATTTTTAGCTTTCAAAACTCCACTGTGGTGCTTCTCAACGCGTAGCTCAAGCTGGAACGATGGCTCTTCCACAGCAATAGCTGTTCCATTCATATGGGGCTGAGAAGGGGATCCCTTAAACATTGATCTCCCACTGTCCCTCCTACATATCTTCTCACTATCATTCACAATTCCTCACTTCACAACATTAACGAGTGAGGTGTTAGATGTTGTACTTAGAATATCCTTCTTTAACTAATATATCCTAATTGGCAACTCGTATCTTTTGCTCCATCCCAGATTTTTCCTGACTCAGTGAGGATGTTTAGCACGTGGTGTGGCTCAGTCGTAGCTCAGTTCTCATCCAAGGTAGACTTTCTTTGTCATTTGGGATGTCAAGTCACCCCACCTAAATAACGAAGATGTATTTTTGCTCCTATTCAATGAGAAATGATAGTGTGTAGATATAAGTGCAAATATTTATCAGTATGTATCTCTAGCTTATTCTATGATATCAAAATGCAATGAATTGCTGCTATTACTGTATTTTAGTACTTCCTTATTTATTTTTTTTATATCTTTTTCAGTCACTTAAATATGTGTTCAGCTAATATAAGATATTGCTATCTTTCTTCAGATAAATTACAAGATGGATGAAGATCCAGAGGTGATAAGGATTAGCAAGATGTTGGCTGAGGTAGAAGTGAGTAGCTCAGAAGACGAAAAATGTGTGGAATGGGATGTTTCTGTCTCCAACAGTGTAGGTGATGAAGATTTCCTAGAAGAAGATGAGCATTTTCCTGATTCTGACTTTTTTTTTTATGATTGTGACACCAGGACGGGCCAAAAAAAATTATAAAATAAAACAGCCCTCATCGGGCCTGGGCTCGAAGAATACA